>OX638131.1:67824868-68074868 GCA_951804985.1 Dryomyza anilis
TAGATGCGGAAGAGGCAGATGTTGATGCGGATGATGTCGCCAAAGTTGCAACGAAAATTCATCGACAGAACAGTAGAAACGTGATCTGATTACAGTAGGTAATTACACATACTGCGCTTAATTTTTGTATTAATACATATACATATTTTAATTATGACATTGCAAATGCCTTCACCGAAGGAAAACTCCATCGCAGCAATAACGCCGAAGAGCACAAGTGATATTCACTAAAAAGTAACAACCGCTATATTTTAAATTATACGCCGAGCCAAATACGCAGATGAATATGGGCAAAGTGAGACCACAACAGGAGCGGTTAACTGATGCGTCATAACGTCGGAAATGTGTCGAGAATCGAAAGCAGCGGCTGTTGCTGCTGTAGAAGTCGTCACACCAACAGACATAAACACAAAGTTTTGTCATTTTTAATTTATATATTTTATTTTTGTCATATTAAAAGAAATGTCCCTTTTTAAAAACTTTCAATTTTGTGTTAGACACATTCTTGAGGGCCATATGAGTCTAAAATGCATATATTTTTCCGCATTTCTGCGTGCTTATTGTGGCTCGCATATGAGTCTCATATGCGCTGCATACAATTTTTCTCGCACGTTTGCGATGCTATTGAGGCGCAAATGATGACGCACATGTCTGCAATATGAGCTTATTTGTGCGAGAAAACGAGCACAGTGCGGACATTTTGCTATCTGTGTGTATTTATTTAAGAAAATAAACTAATATTTGAAAAATACTGAACGAAATCCAATCCGTTTTATAACAATAATGCGGAACGTATACGGCACAGAAACGCAATGTATCCTACAGAGCTCACTCCGTTTTATTTAAAAAATACGCTCCGTCGATACTGTATGAAAAACGGTTTCGATCACCGTTTTCCATGTCACATTTTATCCGTTCTCTGCACCGTATACGACACCGTAATACGGTACGTTTACGGAATATGATTCCGTATTACTATGCCGTTAATGGTACGTATATGGTACGTTTTGTTTCTTGGGTTTTTTTACTTGTTGTTTATTTATTTAAATATAATAAAATAATAATTCAATTCAACATATTTATTTTAAAAATTAAATTACATTAAGTATATTTATTGCTAAGTATATTTATCCCTATATACTTTTTGCTAATAAAGCAACGCATTTTTATTACTTTCTTATTGGTTTGTATTTATTTTTTACTTCACTAAATTATTGGTGTCACCACGACTTGTTTGTTTTCCGCCTTTACACAATGCTCATATGTGTTAGTGTATAACCTGTGTATACATGAGAGCGTGAGATTGAAGATCGCGATACGTAATATTGATAAACGACTACATCAAAACATGTATGCGTGTACGTTATATTGATTAACTTGTTCGTCAATATTACGAAAACAGTTTGATGTACGCCGTTTGTCAATATGACGAACGATACTTTTTTATGTGTACCATATCACGATATAGCTGTAACCGTTGCAGATACTGCAATTCCAGTTTACAACATTACATTGTTAATAATTCGTTCGTTCATCGCGTGCTTAGCTGATGCCTGCATGCGCTATCAAATAAATACGATGATGACTCGTCTCTCGACGTCAAGCAGCGGTGTTTGTATACGGCATCATTTGATTTCGCAATTATCCAGAAAATGTTTGTCCATCGTCTGCTGATATACATATCTGAAAATTATAGCGAGATAATTAACTGGCAGAATGTTTTGGTACGAAAATTGCCAGGGCTGAACTTAGTTTTCACTGGGGGTAGTCAGTGACAAGTTAGCTCCGCTCTGCCTGGCTGCGGACTGCTGAATGCAACCATGTTATGTCAAATTAACCTATTCCTTTTTCATATTCCATTATGAGAGAGAATTTTCTTTTCGTTGTTTGGCAGTTCGTTAAGTTCAAAACGCCAAATGAAAAGTTTCATTAAATTTAAAATGGCATCGAATGATGTTCGTCTTCTTACAAATTGGTATGTATTATATTATAATTTGTTATAAATTTACTAAAATATTAATTACATTCGCAGCATTGTGGACATTGTTCGCTAAAGTCGAAACAACGAAGTTACATAGGCGTGGTGAGGGACAATGTTGCAATTAATTCTACGCGTCTGCCGCGTATTCGCTGCAGCGACAAATATGCATGCATAATACCCAAGAAACATTTCTACGGAGTCTACGACACTGACGGAATCACAATACAGTCGTTGACGGCATGTTTACGGAGTATTGAGCAAGTATCCGTCGTAGCATATACGATTACGGTCCGTTAACGTACCTTCAAATCGGACGAATCCGTTAGAATTCCGTTTTGCTTCGTATTTCTAAATTACTCCGTATGATTGCCGTTTGTTGTAGTCGTTTACGGTACAGTTGAAACAGAGTACTCCGAATTGTTTCCGTAAAAACTCCGTTACAAGGTTGTCGTTTTTCTTCCGTTGGTACTGGATTCCTTAATTTTCTATTCATTTTAAAAATATTCAATCAGAATAACAGCTACTGCCAGATTGTGTAACAGACGTGCATGTGGAATAGAAAGAATGTAAGTGGAAATACACATACAATTTAAGAAACATTTTATGGTAACTAAATTATTATGTAACTAACTATATCCAATGGAATACATTTCCGGCAAACCATCGTGGGAAATAAAAATCCTTAGCAACATATTGAACGCATACTACACGAGAGGCGACGACGCGTCATATTACGAAGAGCTGTTGCTCAGAAACTGAAAGTTCTCTTTCAATTGCTTGCACTTTTTCGGAATGATTCGACGGTGGTTTTATGGTGCTCAACTTTCCAATTGCTATGGCTAGTCGTTGTCGCCTTGTGCTAAAAACGCGTATCTGATTTCAAATTATTAACAACAAATGTAAGTAAATGTCATTAATAAGTAAATGACAGTAGTCTTTGGTTGCCATTCTGCAGGACATTTACTATTTGTGACGTAGTTGCCAACTTTAAGATTATTTTCTCATTAGTGGTATTTTTAATCGTTGCGGGAAAGAGGTAATTTTGTAATATAATTTGTTGTATAAATTAATTTATTTTACAATTATTTCCACACAATTGAAAAAAAAATTGCTTATTCGAATTAAATTTTGAATTGGTGTGAGGCATTCATTTAAATATAAGTTTTTTACTAAGCATTTTTAATTACTATATTATTCTTTATACGGGTTTTAAACTCTATTTATGTTAAAATCCATTCTTGAGATTTAATTATTTTTGTTAAAATTAATATATTTTTTTTTATTTACAGATATTGATATCAAGCAATAGATAGATGTTAGTATGATGAATCAACGAATAAATGTTTAATTACAGTAATTAATTAATTCTTAAATATTGTAATATTTTAATGCTTAATTTCATCATCATTAAAGGTATTCACGAAACGGAGCAGTTGCCGATGTACATTAGCAGTATTGTAGAATTGTATCATATTTCGTGAACACACTTATTTCATATTTGTGTAGTATGGTAGTTTTCAGTTTGATGTACCAAAAACAGATGTTTTTGTTTCATTAAAATTTTAGATTTATTGCTTATTGGCCATATACAATATACACCTAGAAAAAAATTCTCTCAAATCCCATTAAAATTGGTCAATAGGACAATTATTAATTTAATAGTATACAAAAATAAATCTTTTCATATACACTCAATGGCAATGTCATGGTATTTTCTAGTATTTAATGGTATATTCCGATTAAAATAATAATTTATCCTATTGACTATTTTTAATAGTAAAAAACTATTGTTTATATAGTATTTTTTTCTGGGTGTATAAGTAAGCCTTTCGTTACTTATTTTTAATTCAATATCTTATATCAATACATTATAATTAAAACAGAGTAAACAAATTAGATTAGTGATGTTGATTTAAGAAAAAACTCATACCTTATATAGGAATTCGTTAATATTTATTGTTAAAACAGTGGACATTATGCCATCATTTCTTTTTTATTCACATGCATATATGTACATATTCATTGCAAATATATATTTTCATTTAAATATAATGCATTTTGGTGTATTTCAACTCAATATTCAAACACTGTCTATAATATCAAGTACCGAAAAGTCATAAATTCAGCATCACTAAAAAACTAAAAAAGTACCACGAAGTAAACTCAAGCTTTTAGCGAAGTAGATTAGCAGATAATTTTTGTTGTTGCCACCAATGTATTTTGTTGTTGTACAACTGCTACTTGACAAAACGGCTACTCTACATCGCAACTGCTCCGTTTAGTGAATACCTTATTGTTTTAATTGATTTTATGATTTTTATTTTGATGTAAAATAATAATAATATGAAAAAGGTATTTTTAATTTTTAAAAGGTGTTTTTGATCTATACATTCCGTTTTTCATACAGACCTACGGTACGTTAACGGACCGTGGAAATGCAATCTCAACGGACTCACTCCGTAGTTTGTCCAGAATGACGGTCCGTTAACGGACCATCGAAACATAATATCAACGGTTTCACTCCGTATTTCATTCAGTATGACGGTCCGTAAACGTACCGTCGAAACGTAATCTCAACAGACTCACTCCGTTTGTCATCCAGTATGACGGTCCGTTAACGTACCGTCGAAACGTACTTTCAACTGATTCGAAATCCGTTTCGATGTTCCTCTTTATCCGTTGACTGCACCGTTTTCGTATCCAGAAAACGGAACGTTTACGGAATCGTATTCCGTATTGCTGTTCCGTATACGGCACCGTTAGCGGACCGTTTTGTTTCTTGGGTAACTTTACAAATGGATGTATTGTAATTGTTGGTTCAGCTGAAAATAATTCTCCGCGAGACGAGGGCCTTCCACGTGACGAAATATGCAACATTTTGAGCAACGTTATCATCAAGGCAAGTGGAATTTTTCAGCTGAAAAATGTACGATTTACGATTTTCCGCGCCACGATGCCTTTAAGTCGATGGTGGTCATCTACACGCTATGATTTACCGCTCATCCTCTGATTCGGAATGTAGTAGCGACAATGTACGAATGGCAGATTAAATTGTAGGTTTCAAATTGCTTTAAATATTCAATAAATAAATAAAAATGTATATTTATAGCTGATTATAATTTTCAGTGTCTGCATGGAAAGCGGCGCGAGGTACGACCACAAAGTGACAGCAAGAGCATCACCTCCACCAAATACCTCAACTGCCATTAGTCATTCGTTCAGCAACTAATATGTGGTTTGTTTTGTCTTTTGCACCATCATAATGCCTACGACCAACATTTTAACAAGGAAAATACACCGCCGGTGCTAATTTGTTTTTACCAGTCTTTCCTTGATGTTCTAAATGTAACAGTGCGTATCGCCCAGAAAAGTCCGCATCCGCATAGTATATTGAAATGTGTTTATTATACAGTGGTTGACTTTCGCGAAGCTGTCCTGCGTTAAGTCATTTAGAACTTCGAGGCATGTTTTTAAAAATAAGTGTAAATATGTTTATATATATTTTTATGTAACATATATTTAATTTGTCGAATTTTGAACTTTACATACAAAAAAATAAATGAATGAATTTAAAAAGTAAACTATGAATTTGTTGTCATTTGTATTTTCTCTATTCCACAGGAAATAACTTGCAATTGGCGGTCGTTTCTGACATTCTATTCCAATTCAATTTATGAGAAAAAGACAAAGATGTAAAATATGACAACAAATTATTATCAATATATTAGGTTGTCATTCGATTATTTACTTTTCCAAAAATTGATGGAAATAATCAAATGACAAACTAATACATAACAAATAAATATAAAAGACAATAATAATGAAAAACCAAAAGCTATGTTTTAAATTTAAATGCATTTTTATTTGAAATTATTTTAACTGAACTGTTTGTTACTGCCACAGTCACGTCCTGAGACATCTCCTCACACGGTAGAATGACGCATGCAGTAAGTAACTGCCCACGAACATTTTCAATTTCATATACCCGATTTTTTAACGAGCATAAACGCAATTTACTCGTCGCGGTTAATATATAATATATAATAAATCGCTAACAGCAAACGGTATGACGCAGCAAAAAAAAAACGAATGCCAACTTTGAAGTTCAGAGGTGCCACCATGTCGGTATTATCCCGATTTGTTTACTTTAAAAAATTACCTTTCTGATGTAAGAACCTTAAAGTCACCTGAAAAACGATAGTCGCAAAGATAACATTTCGTATTTTGTTCTAGTTGGTCATGTACACTAAGAAAACAAAGATAATTACCAGAAATATCACACCCTAAATAGCAACCTAGCATCCATCTTCAAAGTTTACGATTTTGCATAGCAACCATCAATTAAACATCTTACATATAGGAAGATAGTTGATGAATATTTGGAAAAGGTACTCCTATAGAATTCGCGGCGTAATTTTCATTGAATTGAAAGAAAATGAATCAAATGTATTTTTATTTGTTCTAGAATTAAAACAATATCGTGGTTATACATCGCCATCGTCTTTATAAAACCTTCGAAGGTAAAATTGTACAACTACTTGAGACTTATTCTTGGAAGAACCAAGTTGGCCCGGCGCTGCTTCATCAAAGTAAACTCTAAAAAGAAATATTTTCCATCACGTGTTGATAATTTTAATCCCAGGAAATTGTAATTTCAATTTTACCATTAAAATGTATTATTTGAGCTGACACTTTTTTAACTCATTTGATTTACTTAATTGTTGTGGATAATCGAGCGTAAGAAAAAAGTACGCCATTTTCCTTTTTTATAATAGTCAAATGTCAAAATAACTCAACAGCTTTGTTGCAAATGTCCAAGAACTCAGGATGTTTGCTATCAGTCAACAGTAAACATATCCATTTTCATTGCTGTTGTAGCAGACATCTCGCAACTATCTACATATATGTCATATTTAAAAAATATTAATAGATTTACTGCAACTTTATTGAGAGTTATGGGATGTTTGCATATTTGCCACAAGGCGTAAATTAAAACATATCTTATTGCATTTTTTGAATTTTATGTAAACATAATCAGCCTTATCGTGAAGACTTGGGGAATATTCTATTCCCTTGGAAGTTTTTGTTCCCAGGTAAAATTTTTTGGTATCATCAACCTCCCATGAACAGCAATTCCACCGGAATTTTGTTCGAAATTCGAATGCAGTTTTACAATATGGCCAGATTTTTTTTTAATGCGTTTTTTGGTTATCATACTTTTATGCACAAATTTCACATTTTATTAAAGTGTTTTGTTTTTAATTAATTCTTTTCTCCGATGGAAAAGTGGCGGATTTTTTTCTGCGAAACAGGGGTAATTTTTCCTCCAAAATGTTGTTCATGATACGTAGTTTTTTTAGGGAAACATTTTTTCCCTTTTCGAATATTGTTCACGATACCTAAATTCCTCCAAGGGTAAAAATTCCCTGAGGAATTTTATTCACGATAAGGCTGATTATAAATAAAAGTATAGTTAATTAAAGTGTGTTTTGTTTTTAATTAATTATTTTCCCCCATGAAAAAGTGGAGGAATTTTTTCGGCGAAACAGGGGTAATTTTTCCTCCAAAATGTTGTCATGATACGTACACACAAACAAATAATTGCTTGGCGTGCAGTTGTTTCAAGGAATATTCATTTGCATCTACCAAATTTAGTCAGCCTCAACTGAAATTCATTTGTTGTAAACAATAGTATGTAGAATAATAAATTGTCCATAGCGCCATCTGCCGGACACAAATTCAAATTCTAACTCGACAACTTTTCGTCCCAAACCTAGTACTACTTGGGTGTAAAATTTTTTAGTGGTGAGTTTAGTGTGGTGATTTTTTTTAATGTAACTATGAATTTATGAGAGATGAGTTGTAGCGAGGAGTATGTATCGGTACGCTGTTCTAGTTAAAAGTTTTAGTGAATAAAAATGAAACAAGCGAAATAAGCAAAACATACAACTCGCTTGAAAGTCGCACTAATGAATACAAAATGCGGGGCATAAAGTGCGACCTAAATGATGGCAATATGACAGTATGCAACTTGAACGAAAGTCGCACGAATGTGGGCATATTGTGCAGAATAATAAATTGTCCATAGCGCCATCTGCCGGACACAAATTCAAATTCTAACTCGACAACTTTTCGTCCCAAACCTAGTACTACTTGGGTGTAAAATTTTTTAGTGGTGAGTTTAGTGTGGTGATTTTTTTAATGTAACTATGAATTTATGAGAGATGAGTTGTATTGAGGAGTATGTATCGGTACGCTGTTCTAGTTAAAAGTTTTAGTGAATAAAAATGAAACAAGCGAAATAAGCAAAACACGCTCTATCGGACGAAAACTAAAATTTCGTTTAAACATTTCGTCCGAGGCCTTGTACTGCTTGTGTGCAAATTTGTTTTTCGATAGTGGTAAGTTTAGTGTGGTGAATTTTGTTGATGAATTCGATTAAATGGTGAATTTTTGAGAAGTAAATTTAGTTGTTGAAAATTGTAACTGGTTGTAAATATCAGTTATCGTTTGAACCCAAAATTTCTGTAGTGGTAAGTCAGGTGTGGTGACTTTTTTATTTCGTGGTAACTTTTTTTGTGTGGTGAGTTTTCGTGTTGTAATTTTTAGTCGCTTTAGTCGCTACGCTTATGTTGTGCGAATTCTTGTACGTAATCATCACCTTTTCGGCAAAGTTTGAAAACCGCAGTTAAAGCTGCAGCAGAAAATCATGGGAGCAGTTAAACAAAATAGATGCAACCGTTAAATGATTCATTTGTATTGAAGACATTGATTTCTGCCTCCATCAATTGTTCCACCATTAATAATCAAAAATGTCCTTTGCTAGTATACAATGAAAAAGACAATATATTGAAGGAAATGTTAACTACATTTATGCTACTTATCTTTCAATGTCCTGCTGCAGTCGGTTCTCTGCGCCCTGCTTCGCAAAATTAAATAATTTTTGATTTCATGCCGAGACGGAGTATTTACGGGAATAAAACGATGTAATCCGTCTCCACCGGCACTAAAACGGTACCGTCAAAACCGAGTTCAAACGTATTATATTCGAAATACAGAAAATGCCGGCATACAAACGGAGTCGTGCATTTATCGGCACGTTATCGTTCCGTTTTAGTACCTGCTTGGATGGCTACTTGCTCAACGTTCCGTTAACGTGCCGGCAATGACATGAATGAAATGTTTCTTGGTATGTTTGAATGTAATTTAAAAGTAATACGAAATTACCATACATGTATTAGGAATGAAGTGTAATTAAATTATAATCAAAATTTTATTTATTTTTGCTCACGTGAAAACATTTTTATATTGTCCAGCAGAATGTGTGAAATTTACCATAAAAATGTTACAATACGAACATAAAATTTTAATTGCATTTTAATAAAATATTTCTTGGCAATTTACTTGGTTAAAACTAACACAGAAAATGCTAATCAAATCTAAATACAACGTATGTTCGCAACGCTCGTCTTAATTCGATAATTTATCGACTGACGAAGTTGGCAACGTTGTGCAGCATTTTCTACCTACGCCATCTTTCGCCATCTTATGAACATATTGATGTTTAAAAACAAACAAAAAAGAAATAGGATTTAAATAAATGTATTCTTGCAACATTCTTCTTATATACGAAGTTGGCACTCATTGAGCAATATTTTCCATCTACGTCTCTTTTGTCGTCGTTTGAAGTATGTATAGGGTCATTTTAAACATACTGATGTTCGAAAAGAAACAAAAAATTAATTCTTGTATATGAAGTTGACACTCATTGATCGGCATTTTCTGCGTACGTGTCTTTTGTTGTGCGTTGAGAAAACGTGTTCGCGTCGGTAATAATTTTGTTATTTGTAAATTAAATAAATATATAAATTGTGTTATAAAAAATGCTAATAGTAACAGAGTATAATACAGTGCAGTATATAATTTCTGAAACTAATGTGAAAAAACCACAAATAAAAATATGTGTTTCGATTTTCAAACAGAATTTGTCATGTTTTTTACCAAAGCCTCCGTGAATTCATTGCTTACGCTATGTGCTGTACTGAGACCAACTGTAACTGTACCAAATACAAAGCGAACCTGGATCGTCTGGTTTAGCGTCTGCAGGTGGAATTGTGCATTCATTGATACTGTCACTAGTACTTGCAGTTTTAAACCAATTATTTATTTACTCATTTAAAAATTTGTATATGAATTCTCTTATTATAATTTTCCACTGTGTATGTTTAAAGATTAATAAATAACAAAAAAAAAAACAACATTTTATTTTTTTTTTTCAGGATTTTTTCCAAGAATATTTAAATATGTTTCCGCATTTGCAGCACGTCCAGTTGCAGCGGCGTATCGGCCATCAATAATGTCAACTGCAGCAGACACAAACAGCTGGTGAATGGGATGACAAGCCTTCGCAGCAACAGCCGCCGCATTTGTAACACGTGCTGAGATCAGTTACCTGAGATCAGTTACCGTCGCTGATAGGCGCTCTGCATCTGGTATCTTTTTCTGTGACGGTATTTTGGCATCGTCACACCAACAATTGTACTGGAAGGTGAACATAATGTCAGAAGACCAAAACATTGAAGAGGTTTTAATAGAGCAAGAGGAGATGCGGAATATGCAGCTATGTATGGGGAAGATGCAACGAAAGATGCAGTCATAGATGCGGAAGAGGCAGATGTTGATGCGGATGATGTCGCCAAAGTTGCAACGAAAATTCATCGACAGAACAGTAGAAACGTGATCTGATTACAGTAGGTAATTACACATACTGCGCTTAATTTTTGTATTAATACATATACATATTTTAATTATGACATTGCAAATGCCTTCACCGAAGGAAAACTCCATCGCAGCAATAACGCCGAAGAGCACAAGTGATATTCACTAAAAAGTAACAACCGCTATATTTTAAATTATACGCCGAGCCAAATACGCAGATGAATATGGGCAAAGTGAGACCACAACAGGAGCGGTTAACTGATGCGTCATAACGTCGGAAATGTGTCGAGAATCGAAAGCAGCGGCTGTTGCTGCTGTAGAAGTCGTCACACCAACAGACATAAACACAAAGTTTTGTCATTTTTAATTTATATATTTTATTTTTGTCATATTAAAAGAAATGTCCCTTTTTAAAAACTTTCAATTTTGTGTTAGACACATTCTTGAGGGCCATATGAGTCTAAAATGCATATATTTTTCCGCACTTCTGCGTGCTTATTGTGGCTCGCATATGAGTCTCATATGCGCTGCATACAATTTTTCTCGCACGTTTGCGATGCTATTGAGGCGCAAATGATGACGCACATGTCTGCAATATGAGCTTATTTGTGCGAGAAAACGAGCACAGTGCGGACATTTTGCTATCTGTGTGTATTTATTTAAGAAAATAAACTAATATTTGAAAAATACTGAACGAAATCCAATCCGTTTTATAACAATAATGCCGAACGTATACGGCACAGAAACGCAATGTATCCTACAGAGCTCACTCCGTTTTATTTAAAAAATACGCTCCGTCGATACTGTATGAAAAACGGTTTCGATCACCGTTTTCCATGTCACATTTTATCCGTTCTCTGCACCGTATACGACACCGTAATACGTAAGTTTACGGAATATGATTCCGTATTACTATGCCGTTAATGGTACGTATATGGTACGTTTTGTTTCTTGGGTTTTTTTACTTGTTGTTTATTTATTTAAATATAATAAAATAATAATTCAATTCAACATATTTATTTTAAAAATTAAATTACATTAAGTATATTTATTGCTAAGTATATTTATCCCTATATACTTTTTGCTAATAAAGCAACGCATTTTTATTACTTTCTTATTGGTTTGTATTTATTTTTTACTTCACTAAATTATTGGTGTCACCACGGCTTGTTTGTTTTCCGCCTTTACACAATGCTCATATGTGTTAGTGTATAACCTGTGTATACATGAGAGCGTGAGATTGAAGATCGCGATACGTAATATTGATAAACGACTACATCAAAACATGTATGCGTGTACGTTATATTGATTAACTTGTTCGTCAATATTACGAAAACAGTTTGATGTACGCCGTTTGTCAATATGACGAACGATACTTTTTTATGTGTACCATATCACGATATAGCTGTAACCGTTGCAGATACTGCAATTCCAGTTTACAACATTACATTGTTAATAATTCGTTCGTTCATCGCGTGCTTAGCTGATGCCTGCATGCGCTATCAAATAAATACGATGATGACTCGTCTCTCGACGTCAAGCAGCGGTGTTTGTATACGGCATCATTTGATTTCGCAATTATCCAGAAAATGTTTGTCCATCGTCTGCTGATATACATATCTGAAAATTATAGCGAGATAATTAACTGGCAGAATGTTTTGGTACGAAAATTGCCAGGGCTGAACTTAGTTTTCACTGGGGGTAGTCAGTGACAAGTTAGCTCCGCTCTGCCTGGCTGCGGACTGCTGAATGCAACCATGTTATGTCAAATTAACCTATTCCTTTTTCATATTCCATTATGAGAGAGAATTTTCTTTTCGTTGTTTGGCAGTTCGTTAAGTTCAAAACGCCAAATGAAAAGTTTCATTAAATTTAAAATGGCATCGAATGATGTTCGTCTTCTTACAAATTGGTATGTATTATATTATAATTTGTTATAAATTTACTAAAATATTAATTACATTCGCAGCATTGTGGACATTGTTCGCTAAAGTCGAAACAACGAAGTTACATAGGCGTGGTGAGGGACAATGTTGCAATTAATTCTACGCGTCTGCCGCGTATTCGCTGCAGCGACAAATATGCATGCATAATACCCAAGAAACATTTCTACGGAGTCTACGACACTGACGAAATCACAATACAGTCGTTGACGGCATGTTTACGGAGTATTGAGCAAGTATCCGTCGTAGCATATACGATTACGGTCCGTTAACGTACCTTCAAATCGGACGAATCCGTTAGAATTCCGTTTTGCTTCGTATTTCTAAATTACTCCGTATGATTGCCGTTTGTTGTAGTCGTTTACGGTACAGTTGAAACAGAGTACTCCGAATTGTTTCCGTAAAAACTCCGTTACAAGGTTGTCGTTTTTCTTCCGTTGGTACTGGATTCCTTAATTTTCTATTCATTTTAAAAATATTCAATCAGAATAACAGCTACTGCCAGATTGTGTAACAGACGTGCATGTGGAATAGAAAGAATGTAAGTGGAAATACACATACAATTTAAGAAACATTTTATGGTAACTAAATTTTTTTAGATAAGTAACTAACTATATCCAATGGAATACATTTCCGGCAAACCATCGTGGGAAATAAAAATCCTTAGCAACATATTGAACGCATACTACACGAGAGGCGACGACGCGTCATATTACGAAGAGCTGTTGCTCAGAAACTGAAAGTTCTCTTTCAATTGCTTGCACTTTTTCGGAATGATTCGACGGTGGTTTTATGGTGCTCAACTTTCCAATTGCTATGGCTAGTCGTTGTCGCCTTGTGCTAAAAACGCGTATCTGATTTCAAATTATTAACAACAAATGTAAGTAAATGTCATTAATAAGTAAATGACAGTAGTCTTTGGTTGCCATTCTGCAGGACATTTACTATTTGTGACGTAGTTGCCAACTTTAAGATAATTTTCTCATTAGTGGTATTTTTAATCGTTGCGGGAAAGAGGTAATTTTGTAATATAATTTGTTGTATAAATTAATTTATTTTACAATTATTTCCACACAATTGAAAAAAAAATTGCTTATTCGAATTAAATTTTGAATTGGTGTGAGGCATTCATTTAAATATAAGTTTTTTACTAAGCATTTTTAATTACTATATTATTCTTTATACGGGTTTTAAACTCTATTTATGTTAAAATCCATTCTTGAGATTTAATTATTTTTGTTAAAATTAATATATTTTTTTTTATTTACAGATATTGATATCAAGCAATAGATAGATGTTAGTATGATGAATCAACGAATAAATGTTTAATTACAGTAATTAATTAATTCTTAAATATTGTAATATTTTAATGCTTAATTTCATCATCATTAAAGGTATTCACGAAACGGAGCAGTTGCCGATGTACATTAGCAGTATTGTAGAATTGTATCATATTTCGTGAACACACTTATTTCATATTTGTGTAGTATGGTAGTTTTCAGTTTGATGTACCAAAAACAGATGTTTTTGTTTCATTAAAATTTTAGATTTATTGCTTATTGGCCATATACAATATACACCTAGAAAAAAATTCTCTCAAATCCCATTAAAATTGGTCAATAGGACAATTATTAATTTAATAGTATACAAAAATAAATCTTTTCATATACACTCAATGGCAATGTCATGGTATTTTCTAGTATTTAATGGTATATTCCGATTAAAATAATAATTTATCCTATTGACTATTTTTAATAGTAAAAAACTATTGTTTATATAGTATTTTTTTCTGGGTGTATAAGTAAGCCTTTCGTTACTTATTTTTAATTCAATATCTTATATAAATACATTATAATTAAAACAGAGTAAACAAATTAGATTAGTGATGTTGATTTAAGAAAAAACTCATACCTTATATAGGAACTCGTTAATATTTATTGTTAAAACAGTGGACATTATGCCATCATTTCTTTTTTATTCACATGCATATATGTACATATTCATTGCAAATATATATTTTCATTTAAATATAATGCATTTTGGTGTATTTCAACTCAATATTCAAACACTGTCTATAATATCAAGTACCGAAAAGTCATAAATTCAGCATCACTAAAAAACTAAAAAAGTACCACGAAGTAAACTCAAGCTTTTAGCGAAGTAGATTAGCAGATAATTTTTGTTGTTGCCACCAATGTATTTTGTTGTTGTACAACTGCTACTTGACAAAACGGCTACTCTACATCGCAACTGCTCCGTTTAGTGAATACCTTATTGTTTTAATTGATTTTATGATTTTTATTTTGATGTAAAATAATAATAATATGAAAAAGGTATTTTTAATTTTTAAAAGGTGTTTTTGATCTATACATTCCGTTTTTCATACAGACCTACGGTACGTTAACGGACCGTGGAAATGCAATCTCAACGGACTCACTCCGTAGTTTGTCCAGAATGACGGTCCGTTAACGGACCATCGAAACATAATATCAACGGTTTCACTCCGTATTTCATTCAGTATGACGGTCCGTAAACGTACCGTCGAAACGTAATCTCAACAGACTCACTCCGTTTGTCATCCAGTATGACGGTCCGTTAACGTACCGTCGAAACGTACTTTCAACTGATTCGAAATCCGTTTCGATGTTCCTCTTTATCCGTTGACTGCACCGTTTTCGTATCCAGAAAACGGAACGTTTACGGAATCGTATTCCGTATTGCTGTTCCGTATACGGCACCGTTAGCACCGTTTTGTTTCTTGGGTAGCTTTACAAATGGCTGTATTATAATTGTTGGTTCAGCTGAAAATAATTCTCCGCGAGACGAGGGCCTTCCACGTGACGAAATATGCAACATTTTAAGCAACGTTATCATCAAGGCAAGTGGAATTTTTCAGCTGAAAATGTACGATTTACGATTTTCCGAGCCACGATGCCTTTAAGTCGATGGTGGTCATCTACACGCTATGATTTACCGCTCATCCTCTGATTCGGAATGTAGTAGCGACAATGTACGAATGGCAGATTAAATTGTAGGTTTCAAATTGCTTTAAATATTCAATAAATAAATAAAAATGTATATTTATAGCTGATTATAATTTTCAGTGTCTGCATGGAAAGCTGCGCGAGGTACGACCACAAAGTGACAGCAAGAGCATCACCTCCACCAAATATCTCAACTGTCATTAGTCATTCGTTCAGCAACTAATATGTGGTTTGTTTTGTCTTTTGCACCATCATAATGCCTACGACCAACAGTTTAACAAGGAAAATACACCGCCGGTGCTAATTTGTTTTTACCAGTCTTTCCTTGATGTTCTAAATGTAATAGTGCGTATCGCATAGTATATTGAAATGTGTTTATTATACAGTGGTTGACTTTCGCGAAGCTGTCCTGCGTTAAGTCATTTAGAACTTCGAGGCATGTTTTTAAAAATAAGTGTAAATATGTTTATATATATTTTTATGTAACATATATTTAATTTGTCGAATTTTGAACTTTACATACAAAAAAATAAATGAATGAATTTAAAAAGTAAACTATGAATTTGTTGTCATTTGTATTTTCTCTATTCCACAGGAAATAACTTGCAATTGGCGGTCGTTTCTGACATTCTATTCCAATTCAATTTATGAGAAAAAGACAAAGATGTAAAATATGACAACAAATTATTATCAATATATTAGGTTGTCATTCGATTATTTACTTTTCCAAAAATTGATGGAAATAATCAAATGACAAACTAATACATAACAAATAAATATAAAAGACAATAATAATGAAAAACCAAAAGCTATGTTTTAAATTTAAATGCATTTTTATTTGAAATTATTTTAACTGCACTGTTTGTTACTGCCACAGTCACGTCCTGAGACATCTCCTCACACGGTAGAATGACGCATGCAGTAAGTAACTGCCCACGAACATTTTCAATTTCATATACCCGATTTTTTAACGAGCATAAACGCAATTTACTCGTCGCGGTTAATATATAATATATAATAAATCGCTAACAGCAAACGGTATGACGCAGAAAAAAAAAACTAATGCCAACTTTGAAGTTCAGAGGTGCCACTATGTCGGTATTATCCCGATTTGTTTACTTTAAAAAATTACCTTTCTGATATATCTATACGATGCTTAATAGATAACTTTTGTAAGAACCTTAAAGTCACCTGAAAAACGATAGTCGCAAAGATAACATTTCGTATTTTGTTCTAGTTGGGCATGTACACTAAGAAAACAAAGATAATTACCAGAAATATCACACCCTAAATAGCAACCTAGCATCCATCTTCAAAGTTTACGATTTTGCATAGCAACCATCAATTAAACATCTTACATATAGGAAGATAGTTGATGAATATTTGGAAAAGGTACTCCTATAGAATTCGCGGCGTAATTTTCATTGAATTGAAAGAAAATGAATCAAATGTATTTTTATTTGTTCTAGAATTAAAACAATATCGTGGTTATACATCGCCATCGTCTTTATAAAACCTTCGAAGGTAAAATTGTACAACTACTTGAGACTTATTCTTGGAAGAACCAAGTTGGCCCGGCGCTGCTTCATCAAAGTAAACTCTAAAAAGAAATATTTTCCATCACGTGTTGATAATTTTAATCCCAGGAAATTGTAATTTCAATTTTACCATTAAAATGTATTATTTGAGCTGACACTTTTTTAACTCATTTGATTTACTTAATTGTTGTGGATAATCGAGCGTAAGAAAAAAGTACGCCATTTTCCTTTTTTATAATAGTCAAATGTCAAAATAACTCAACAGCTTTGTTGCAAATGTCCAAGAACTCAGGATGTTTGCTATCAGTCAACAGTAAATATATCCATTTTCATTGCTGTTGTAGCAGACATCTCGCAACTATCTACATATATGTCATATTTAAAAAATATTAATAGATTTACTGCAACTTTATTGAGAGTTATGGGATGTTTGCATATTTGCCACAAGGCGTAAATTAAAACATATCTTATTGCATTTTTTGAATTTTATGTAAACATAATCAGCCTTATCGTGAAGACTTGGGGAATATTCTATTCCCTTGGAAGTTTTTGTTCCCAGGTAAAATTTTTTGGTATCATCAACCTCCCATGAACAGCAATTCCACCGGAATTTTGTTCGAAATTCGAATGCAGTTTTACAATATGGCCAGATTTTTTTTTAATGCGTTTTTTGGTTATCATACTTTTATGCACAAATTTCACATTTTATTAAAGTGTTTTGTTTTTAATTAATTCTTTTCTCCGATGGAAAAGTGGCGGCATTTTTTCTGCGAAACAGGGGTAATTTTTCCTCCAAAATGTTGTTCATGATACGTAGTTTTTTTAGGGAAACATTTTTTCCCTTTTCGAATATTGTTCACGATACCTAAATTCCTCCAAGGGTAAAAATTCCCTGAGGAATTTTATTCACGATAAGGCTGATTATAAATAAAAGTATAGTTAATTAAAGTGTGTTTTGTTTTTAATTAATTATTTTCCCCCATGAAAAAGTGGAGGAATTTTTTCGGCGAAACAGGGGTAATTTTTCCTCCAAAATGTTGTCATGATACGTACACACAAACAAATAATTGCTTGGCGTGCAGTTGTTTCAAAGAATATTCATTTGCATCTACCAAATTTAGTCAGCCTCAACTGAAATTCATTTGTTGTAAACAATAGTATGAAGCGTAACCAACTATTAGTTGAAGCAACTGCAACATTGATTGGGGAAACAAACTTTTTATCCATTTTTCACTTTCCATTGCAACTAAATTCAAAATGAGACATAACCAATATTTAGTTGACTTAATAGATAGTTAGTTATATTAGGTTGTAGCAACCAATATTTATTTGATTCAACTGCGAAATCAGTTGTCTTGTATAAAAGAGATGCCAAAACATGACAATACCAGTCGCGCAAGCTTTAGATTTTTCACTAATTTTGTTTTGTGCTGTGGACAGCGCGTGCCACGTCTTAAACAAAATTTGGAATTGTTTTAAGTCTTGTTCGTTTTTACTGTTTGGTTTTTTCATGCTCAAATATACTTTCTTCAACAACGGACATACTGTTCTACAGAGTTCTTGCTATTTTGTTTCTATATGTTGTGTTTCTATATGCAGCCCTAGCGCTTCCACGTGTTGCAAACACGAAGTCAGCAGCACAACGAATCGTCGGCAATGTTCGATCTTGGGAACGCTGTTGTGACGCTGACTTCGTGTTTGCAACATGTTGGAGCACTAGGGCTTGGTAAAATGACCGATTTCTTGTAATTAAATTTGCTACCACAACTAAACAAATTGGTTGTGTCAATTGTATTCATTAGTTGTGTGAACTGATACGCGGTGTTGCAACAACTGAATCAGTCGAATGTTGACAGAACTAAAAAAATCGGTTGGCAAATAAAGACGGTTGCCCCAACAGATTCGTTCTTTGAGTGTAGTTTTTTTTAGGGAAAAATTTTTTCCCTTATCGAATATTGTTCACGATACCTATTTTCCACCAAGGGTAAAAATTCCACGAGGGATTTTATTCACTGAATGTTTAATATCCTGATAAATCATTTGTAAACAGGGTTGTCTTGAGACTTGAACAGTGTTGTAATGAGCTCTGTAGTGCGATTCTGTAACTTATTAACGACAAAAATCGATATCGTTAACTATTTTTAACGACAAATATTGCTAAAATTTACATTGGCTGCATTCAGCGAACCCAACAGTTGCGAAACTGCTCAGTAACTAATCGCTCACTGTTACTGAATGCACCGCTATCTCAACTGTCAATTTACAAATTAATTTATTATTAATATTTTATTAAAGTTACATACAACTCTTTAATTGATTGAAAACAGATTTTCGAATATAAATTCCATTTTTGTTTATTAATATTTAAGTTAAAATGTCATCGAATGTCATCGATAACAAAGACAGCGCCAATGTAGCGCAAAAATTTTATGCTGGAAAAAATGGCGACCGCTCACTAAACAAGTTGAGGGTGGCATGCCATTCAAGCTAAAATTGCTCAACAGCTCCACAACTGCTGAAGTCGCTGAATGCATCCATTTTTTCATGACGATCGCTTCTACATGCCACAATTCTCGTTAGTTAACGATATCGATATTTGTCGTTAATAAGTTACAGAATTGCGCCTCTAATTTACAGATCGCGGAGCCTGTTGTAAAAAACCATGCCGAATTCTGTTTGAAATTTGAAGCACTAATTTTTCAGTTGTGGTTTTTTTTATGAAATATCCGTGTCGGCTTTTCACAATATTTTTAGAAAAACATTCAGGAACAATTAAATTATATACTGCACTATTAAATGGTATTATTTGTTACTATTTGTACTTTTTGTACCACAATTTGTATATTTTTTTATACCCTACACTAAGAGTGAAAGGGTATATTCAGTTTGGTACGCCGTTTGTAACACCCAGAAGGAAGCATCTCCGGTATGGAAAAGTATATATATTCTTGATCAGCATGACCTCCTGAGTCGATTTAGCGATGTCCGTCTGTCCGTCTGTCCGTCTGTCTGTCCGTCTGTCTGTCTGTCTGTCTGTTGAAATCCCTAAGACTTTTAAAATTGAAGAGCGAGATAAATGAAACTTATAACTTAGATTACTTATATACCTACGCTGTATGTGCGAAAAAATTGGCGAGATCGGTCCATTGTGACCTATGATCCGACCACTTATGTTCAAATACCTCATATAAAATGAACATATAAAGATCAATTTTTATGTATACGTGCTTAGGTAAACTTTTTTGGTCAAATATATATTGATATCATGCTCAAATACATGATAATAATGTTTTCCGGCGAAAAGACTGTGGTTCACAAAAAAAAATCGAAATTCGGTACACCTACCCATTTGTAAATATGGGTATCAAATGAATGGAAATTCTTCAGCGATTGAATGTTTGTAGTTATTTTCAGGATTCGTATGCCCTGGTGACCTATATACCACTTTGAATGGTAACCACACATATGTGTAGGGTATTTATAGTCGGCTTAGACCGACTATAATTTTGATAATCCGAACTATCATAATTACACCTACTTTAAAATTTCCCATGTGATCTAACCTTCCCAACTGGTTAAATTTACAAATGACATCGTATTACCGATACGAATACGTTTTCTCAAAAAAAATCAAAAGACACTGGCAGAAAATGGAGGTTACTGAGTGTAAACTTCGTATACAAGAAGAAAGTATTCTTGCAATCATACTTTTATTTACACCTAATTTAATTTTTTTGTTTCTTTTCAAACATCAGTATGTTTAAAAGTTCCAATACATACTTCAAACGATGACAGAATAGACTTAGATAGAAAATTCTGCTCAACAAGTGCTAACAACGTATACAAGAAAAATGTTGGAAAATTACATTTATTTAAATCCAATTTCTTTTTTGTTTGTTTTTAAACATCAATATATTCAACATACGAACTGTGAGGACACAAATTTGTGTGTCCCAAATTTGTATCCACATATTTTTTATCTGAATTAAATTAGATTAATAATTTAATTAATTGCAGTTATTGCTAAGTACGACAACAACAATTCTACGTACGCGCAACAATACCTTAAACAAGAAGAATTCCACGCACATGCAGCAATCCCGCAAGCAACAACAACGCTACGCATAAGCATCCAGTATACGCAAGCATAGGCTGCAATACAACAACATCAAATGAAGCAACAACAACGCTACGCATAAGCATCAAGTATACGCAAGCATAGGCTGTAATGCAACAACATCAAATGAAGCAACAACAACTGCACAGACTACGCAACAACAAAGCACACGGCGATCGACACAAGAAAGAGTATAAAAGGAGACACAATTGCAGCAGTCAGGCAGTTCGATGCTGGCGACGACCTCGTACACATCAAACTCGTAGTAATAGTGGTTGGAGGCATTAACTCCCCAAATGTAGTAGTAGCGGTTGG
This sequence comes from Dryomyza anilis, assembly GCA_951804985.1. Lineage (NCBI taxonomy): Eukaryota > Metazoa > Arthropoda > Insecta > Diptera > Dryomyzidae > Dryomyza > Dryomyza anilis. The sequence continues at coordinate 67,846,465 of OX638131.1, forward strand.
AGGCATTAACTCCCCAATTGTAGTTATAGTGGTTGGAGGCATTAACTCCCCAAATGTAGTAGTAGCGGTTGGAGGCATTAACTCCCCAATTGTAGTTATAGTGGTTGGAGGCATTAACTCCCCAAATGTAGTAGTAACGGTTGGAGGCATTAACTCCCCAAATAGTAGAAAGTAGTGGTTGGAGGCATTAACTCCCCAATTGTAGTTATAGCGGATCGAGGCATTAACTCGCCAAACTAGTATTAAGCTCGAATAAGTATTATAAAATAGCGAATAAAATATTAAACCCACTGAAGGGACAATAAAGAAACTGAATAACAATACTTAAATAAAACTAATCTTTTCATTTATCTATTATTCTGTAAACGAACCCTGGACAAAACCGGCGAGTATACCTCAGCCCGAGAAACTTCGTTACAGATGGCGCCCGAGCAGGGACTTTAATAAGTTTTGGAAAATTAAAAGTAAGTAGCTGTAATTAAAATGGACACTTCGAGTCCTCGAAATATGATTTGCAAGATTTGCAACAACGAAATCAACGAAAATGAACTCATCGTAACAACATTGTGTAGCCATAATTTTCATCTGGATTGCTTCAACGATTATTTTCTAGAATCTCAAATTTGTTTAATCTGCAACGAGCACATAATTGTTTGGTTCAGCGAAAGTAAAGAAGAAAATAATTAACAAATAAAATACAAAGGAAAGTGAAGTTGAATGAAAATAAAGAAAAAAAATTGGAGAAAAATAAAATACTGAATTTAAAAGTGAAGAAAACTGTGAAGATAGAGTACAATAAATAATAGAAAAGGAAAATATCAAGATGGTAAAGACTTCATGGATTAAGGATCTTCGTAAGGACGAACTTATTACTTACGCCGAAGAGTTCGGATTTGAAGATGTAGGCACCGTCGATGAACTACGAAAACGCTTTTCGACATTTGTGAAAAGTGAGGAACTGAAGCCAGAAATTATCGCTCGCTTGGAAGAGTTAGAGGCGTTACATCCAAGAAGTAGGTCACCAAGCCCACTTCCGATACCACCACAGCTGCAGTTACCATCAACATCAGCCGCAGCACAGCAGCAGTTAAACGTTCCAACGACATCGACTGGGTATAATCGTTTCTTGGTGTCAACAGTTCGATCAACAGAACAGACGCGTCCACAGTTCACCACAGAACCAACTCAGGGTACACCAGCAGGATACTGGCAGCAGCCAACGACGATGCAGCAGCCACCGATGGCGCAACAACCACCGATGATGCCTACGACAAATGATGCGTTCATGCGAGACATGTACATGCAGTCTGTTATTGACAAGGTAAGGAGATGGTCGGTAAAGTATGAGGGTGGCCGAGATCCGATAGCGTTTATCGAACGCGTAGAAGAACTGGCCCAGATGTATAACGTTTGCATCGACCAGTTGCCGCTTTACATGGCTGAATTACTACGCGATAAGGCATTGATATGGTTTCGCAGAAGCAATCGACAATGGGTTGAATGGAGAACCTTCAAGAGTGATCTACTTAAATTTTTCCTGCCACCTCACTACTTTGAAGGTATAGAAGACGAGATCCGACAGCGACGCCAACGACAAAGGGAGTCGTTTAGTGACTACGTGCTTGCTATGCTAGACGTGATGAGCCACGCAGATTACGACGCTACGCAGCAGCTAGACAGAATATATCGCAACAGTCTGCAGGACTATCGATTATACATTCGGCGAAAAGATTTTACAAGTCTAGAGGAGTTAACCGAGATGGCAAAAGAATACGAGGTACTTCGCGACGAAAAGGAGCCCACCCGAGCCGTCCCACAACCAAGGCAAAAAGAGCGACATTTTCAAGTTCGAGAAGATCCGATATCAGAAGCATATAATAGTCAAAGGCACGATAATCCGTTCGCGCCAATAAATCCACGGACGGCGTGTCATCGATGTGGTAGCAGTGGACACATGTCACGTGGTTGTAGAAATCCACAGGTGATGTTCTGCTGGGAGTGTGGTCGGCGCAATGTCCACACGTTTGATTGTTGTCGCCGTCCGGAAAACACCCGCGGTACCCGTCGGAGGCAAGAGGTGACGGGCGGACCAATGAACAGAGCGCGGAATTAATCAACCCTTTTGCCGTAAAACACGGTCGCATCTTCGCTACAGTATACCTGGGTGGCGAAGAAACAGAAGCGATAATAGACACTGGCGCAAGACACGAGAAGTTTCGTAAACGAAAGATTCGCTACGAAAATCACCGACATGGCAAGGACGCGTATGGTACGCACAACAGTACAGATGGCCGACGGAGCAGTACATCATGTTAATATAGAAATGGAAGTAGAAGTCACATTAGGAGAAAAGCGCTGCGTAATCACGCTACTGGTACTGAGAAACGCATGTGACCAATTAATCTTGGGTGTTGATTCACTAGCATTGTTTGGAGTGGAGCTGCGATATGGTAACTTTTCCATTCCAGTCCATTCAGTGAGAAGAGAAAATGAAGTATGTACATGTTCCATCGCGGAAGCCAGCGATGGCGCGTGCAACAGCCGGGATGAGCACGTGGCCACAGAAGATGTTTGCACTGCCACATGTAACAACATTAAGGAACAGATAAATAAAGACGAAAGTACAAGCGTCTGCAACAGCCCAGATGAACACGCTAGAAACAACGAAGACGAGAAGGTAAATTCAGTAAACAGGTACGACGAAGTTAATGTCGCCTGTACAGTACAAAAACATAAAGAGGATGCAAGCGCGCAGATAGGCACTCCGATGAAAGTGCGACGTGGAGGAAACACGCTGAGTAAAGATAGAGATCAGCGTGTGCAAGAATTTTTGAAACAAGAGCTGACAGCATTTGACGAATTAAAAGGAGTCACCGACATAGCGGTACACAAGATTGTGATGCATGATGATCGCCCGATTAAGCAGCGGTACTACCCGAAAAATCCGGCAATGCAGGTGATAATAGACAAAGAAATAGACGAATTGATCAATAAAGGATGCATAGAACCATCACATAGTCCTCATAGCGCACCAATCGTCTTGGTGAAGAAAAAGACAGGACAATGGAGGCTCTGCGTTGACTATCGTCAACTTAACGCACGATCAGTCCCCGACGCTTACCCCCTACCGCGCATACAACATATTTTAGACCGTCTGCGCGACGCAAAATTCATCAGCAGTTAGGCTTGAAGAACGGTTATTGGCAAATACCCATGGAGGAGAGCAGCAAACAGTACACGGCGTTTACCGTACCTGGACGTGGTCTCTTTCAGTGGCGCGTGATGCCGTTTGGCCTACCTTCGGCCCCAGCTACGTTCCAACGAGCTCTCGATCAAGTAATTGGGGCAGAGATGGAACCGCACGCATTCGCCTACTTAGACGACATTATCGTGACAGGGCACACGTTCGAAGAGCATCTGGAGAACCTAAAAGAAGTATTCAGACGACTCAGGAAAGCAAACCTGAGACTCAATGCCGAAAAGTGTGAATTTTTCCGAAGTGAACTAAAATACCTTGGTCACGTGGTGAGCGATCAAGGAATACACACCGATCCAGACAAGATAGCAGCGATTAAAGAACTACAGCCACCAACAAATGTACGAGAACTACGACGATGTCTGGGAATTGCGTCATGGTACAGACGCTTCGTGCCAGAATTTGCAGACGTCGTCCACCCTTTGACGTCACTGTTACGCAAGGGTAAGCACTGGAAATGGGAAAGTGCACAGCAAGAAGCATTCGAAGCGCTTAAGGCGAGACTGACGGAAGCACCTATACTGGCGTGTCCAGACTTTAACCAGCGATTCACATTGCAGACAGATGCGAGCGACTACGGGCTAGGCGCAGTCCTTACCCAAGTGTTTGAAAATACAGAACGAGTGATTGCTTACGCTAGCAGGCGTCTGAGTAAAGCCGAGTTAAATTTCTCCGCCACAGAAAAAGAGTGTTTAGCAATTATTTGGGCAATACGGAAGATGCGTCCATACTTGGAGGGTTACGCATTCACGGTAATAACTGATCATCTATCGCTGAAGTGGTTAAACAGCATAGAAAGTCCATCAGGACGGATAGCGCGATGGGCGTTAGAACTGCAGCAGCACACATTCGACATTCAATATCGAAAAGGTAAGTTGAATGTGGTAGCAGACGCGCTATCGCGGCAACCATTGGCAACTCTTGGTACAATTACTGATGAATACGAGAAAAGATGTGCGTGGCTAGAACAGCGCATAGCAGAAGTAAAAGCGAAACCAGAAAAATACGCTGATTATGTGTTTGAAGAAGGTCATCTTTACCGCCACATACCAAGACAGAATGGTGACGAAGACTGCGCGCCGTGGAAACTGTGTGTGCCGAGTTATCAGAGGGATAGAGTACTCAGAGAGAATCACGACGGACCGACCGCAGGGCATCTTGGGGTAAGGAAGACGATCGCACGCATAGCTAACAGGTACTACTGGCCTGGAATGTTCCGCCAGGTTAGTAAATACGTGCGGTGTTGCGAGGCGTGCCAAAAGTATAAAGCAAGCCAACAACAACCGGTGGGGAAGATGTTGACGAAAATAGCAGAAGAGCCCTGGGCCATGCTATGTGCGGACTTCGTTGGACCATTGCCAAGATCAAAACATGGCAACACCATGATGCTGGTCATGTTCGACAAGTTTTCAAAGTGGACGGAGATGGTACCGCTACGAAAAGCAACCAGCGAAACACTCTGCAAAGCCTTCAGAGAAAGAATACTGGCGAGATTTTGAGTACCAAAGGTGCTAATTACCGACAACGGGACACAGTTTACAAGTCGAATGTTTCGAAAGTTCTTGGCTGAAATGGGCGTGAAACATCAATTTACGGCGCCATACACTCCGCAAGAAAATCCGACAGAAAGAGCAAACAGAACAGTCAAGACGATGATTGCGCAGTTTGCAGGAGAAAATCAAAGACTCTGGGATGAACTGCTCCCAGAGCTGTCACTAGCAATAAATACGAGCGTATCTGAAACCACGGGCTACAGTCCGGCGTATTTGATACAAGGACGCGAGCCCCGTCTCCCAAAAGCATTATATGATGAGTGCACGTTTGGCACTGGTCATGATCATCAAACACCTGATGGTAAAAGTGAGCGATTACGAGAAGTATTTACAATTGTACGCCGAAATATGGAGCGAGCAGCACAGGACCAAGCCAGACATTATAACCTACGTCGGCGACCCTGGTCACCTAAGATCGGTCAACAGGTGTTAGTCAAACAACACAACTTGTCCAAAGCAGTTGACAATTTTGCGGCCAAACTAGCCGCCAAATACGATGGACCATTTCGGGTGATAAATTTCGTATCACCGGTAATCGTGCAGCTTAAAAGAGCCGGCAGCAAGAAGATAAAAACGGCGCACGTGAATGAGCTGAAATTATTTCACACCGCAAAAGCTGACAGCGCAAAATCAACAACGTTAGAGAAAAACGGTGAAAATACCGTACGCACAGACAATGAGATACACGCGCGTATTGTAGCAATATTACGCACTGGCACGATGATTTATACACAAATGGCATAATTTCACACGATAAAAATACCGTAAATAAAAATTGCCACAAAATACGTTACAGAAATAAACAATACGGCGTAATCACAAAAGACAAGGATCAGAGGTCAAAACGCGTCCGAACGCGAGTATGGCGAAACAAAAATGTTTCGCGTTACGCAGATGTTCCTAAATAGAATATCAAGTCCCCATGAAAGTTACGATGAAATTACCGTAAACAAAGGGAGCGTTGTCCAAAATATATTGAAACGCGAAAAGTATAAGAGTTGTCATCATTAATGGCGGTAGGTACAAAAGCCAAGAAATAGTAACACCGCTAAGAAAATGGACGTTACGGGGAAAAATTACTGTTCATAAACCTCCACGTCTTATTTTTAAACTACAGGTAGAAGTTCACGAATAAACGCTCCTGAGTGGAAAATCGAATAGCCAAAAATGTTCATACGGCAAATCATATTTAAATTAACAAATTTTTAGTTTTCAGATCACCCTGTCATTTTTGGAAGTGTTCCGAAACTGTAGAAAACTATCAGTTGAGCCAACATGACGATATAGATCAGCTGGCACCACGTGCTGATACGTCACCCACGCCAAAATGGAGAATCAGCTGCTGAACGATGGGATACACTCAGCAAAATAAATAGTGTTGCTAACGTACCAGTTCAGAAAAAGACATTTTTAAATATATTTTATTATTTAAAATATAGATCGACCACGTATGTAACAATTTTTAACCGATGTAAGGGGAGGATGTGAGGCCACAAATTTGTGTGTCCCAAATTTGTATCCACATATTTTTTATCTGAATTAAATTAGATTAATAATTTAATTAATTGCAGTTATTGCTAAGTACGACAACAACAATTCTACGTACGCGCAACAATACCTTAAACAAGAAGAATTCCACGCACATGCAGCAATCCCGCAAGCAACAACAACGCTACGCATAAGCATCCAGTATACGCAAGCATAGGCTGCAATACAACAACATCAAATGAAGCAACAACAACGCTACGCATAAGCATCAAGTATACGCAAGCATAGGCTGTAATGCAACAACATCAAATGAAGCAACAACAACTGCACAGACTACGCAACAACAAAGCACACGGCGATCGACACAAGAAAGAGTATAAAAGGAGACACAATTGCAGCAGTCAGGCAGTTCGATGCTGGCGACGACCTCGTACACATCAAACTCGTAGTAATAGTGGTTGGAGGCATTAACTCCCCAAATGTAGTAGTAGCGGTTGGAGGCATTAACTCCCCAATTGTAGTTATAGTGGTTGGAGGCATTAACTCCCCAAATGTAGTAGTAGCGGTTGGAGGCATTAACTCCCCATTTGTAGTTATAGTGGTTGGAGGCATTAACTCCCCAAATGTAGTAGTAACGGTTGGAGGCATTAACTCCCCAAATAGTAGAAAGTAGTGGTTGGAGGCATTAACTCCCCAATTGTAGTTATAGCGGATCGAGGCATTAACTCGCCAAACTAGTATTAAGTTACTTTAAGAGTAGGAAGTAGTGGTTGGAGGCATTAACTCCCCAAACGTATTAATAGCGGATCGAGGCATTAACTCGCCAAACTAGTATTAAGCTCGAATAAGTATTATAAAATAGCGAATAAAATATTAAACCCACTGAAGGGACAATAAAGAAACTGAATAACAATACTTAAATAAAACTAATCTTTTCATTTATCTATTTTTCTGTAAACGAACCCTGGACAAAACCGGCGAGTATACCTCAGCCCGAGAAACTTCGTTACAGAACATACGTTATAATTAGATTTGAATAGCATTTTCTGTTTGTTTTGAGTTATAACCAAGTAAACTGCCAAGAAATATTATATTCAAATGCAATTAAAATTTTATGTTTGTATTGTAACATATTAATGATAACTTTGACAGATTCTGCTGGGGAATATATAAAATGTGTACACATAGTAATATGTTATTACCATCTGAACAATAATTTAATTACACTTCATTCGTAATACACCCGTAGACTTTCCTCGAATGATCGGGTTTTATTTATTAATAAATCAATCCATTGAAAAGAATACGTCGTTAAATGGGCGTTTCCCCTTGAACCAGCCTCGGTGCTGTACATTGTATCGAATCCGTAGTCGCTGGTGGTTTCTTCGGGTTTTCCACTTTCGTCGTTATATTTGGATTGTCCCTGTTCGTGCGCCATTGTGACGGGGATTTTATTCGTGGGCTGAGGCCACTCCGTCGTTTCCAGAATAAAACGAAGAATCCACGAAACCTTTGCTAATAGAAGAGGATAGTAGTATATTTTACGATAAATTGAAGTATTTTATTAATTCTATTAATTTCAATACAATTCTCTTCTTATATCAATGTACAGTACATAATAAATATATAAGTTCGCAACAGGATCCGAAGATGACGTCGATGATCAATACTGATGTTCGGGTGTTATCCGGCGCTCGGGTTTTGCGCTGATGAACAGGCGCTCGGGCATTAACCGAAGGTAGGGCGTTCGGGTGCTGGCCGTCGGTAAGGTGTTCGGTGGTTACCCGACTGCGTAAAATAAGCAAACTATACAATACTACTGTAAGGCGTTCGGGTTTTAGCCGACGGTAAGGCGTTCGGTAATAATGACGGTAAGGTGTTCGATGGTTAACCGACGGCGTAAAATAAGTAACTATACAATACTAAGGCGCTCGGGTTTTAGCTGACGGTATGATGTCTGGGGTTTAGACTACAGTGCAAACTACAGTATGGCGTTCGGGTATGAGCCGACGGTATGCCTACACACAAACAAATAATTGCTTGGCGTGCAGTTGTTTCAAGGAATATTCATTTGCATCTACCAAATTTAGTCACCCTCAACTGAAATTCATTTGTTGTAAACAATAGTATGAAACGTAACCAACTATTAGTTGAAGCAACTCCAACATTGATTGGGGAAACAAACTTTTTATCCATTTTTCAATTTTTTTATTTCCATTGCTACGGCAACTAAATTCAAAATGAGACATAACCAATATTTAATTGACTTAATAGATAGTTAGTTATATTATGTTGTAGCAACCAATATTTATTTGATTCAACTGCGAAATCAGTTGTCTTCTATAAAAGAATTGCCAAAGTAGGACAATACCAGTCGCGCAAGCTTTAGATTTTTCACTAATTTTGTTTTGTGCTGTGGACAGCGCGTGCCACGTCTTAAACAAAATTTGGAATTGTTTTAAGTCTTGTTCGTTTTTACTGTTTGGTTTTTTCATGCTCAAATATACTTTCTTCAACAACGGACGTACTGTTCTGCTGAGTTCTTGCTATTTTGTTTCTATATGTTGTATTTCTATATGCAGTCCTAGCGCTTCTACGTGTTGCAAACACGAAGTCAGCAGCACAACGAATCGTCGGCAATGTTCGATCTTGGGAACGCTGTTGTGACGCTGACTTCGTGTTTGCAACATGTTGGAGCGCTAGGGCTTGGTAAAATGGCCGATTTCTTGTAATTAAATTGGCTACCACAACTAAACAAATTGGTTGTGTCAATTGTATTCATTAGTTGTGTGAACTGATACGCGGTGTTGCAACAACTGAATCAGTCGAATGTTGACAGAACTATAAAATTGGTTGGCTAATAAAGACGGTTGCCGCAACAGATTCGTTCTTTGAGTGTAACAAACATTGAGAAAATCCGCAAAGTACTCGCAAAATTATCTCAAAAAGTTGAGGTTGACGCAAAAAGTTGAACATGAGTTAATCAAAAGTATACACTTGAGCTTAACTTTGTCACCAACGCAAAGTTTGTCACAAGTAGTCCTCACGATTAACGCAAAAAGTGTAACGCAAGTTTAACTCATGGTTATCTAAGTCTAAAGTAAGACAGGGTATTTTCATAAATTAATATAAAAATAAATTAGCGATTACCTCAAGTTTATCACATACGTTGTATTTCTTTTTATCGAAAAAAGAATTTAATTATAATTAATTAGGGAAATGTGGAGGAAAATGGTGCAGCTAAAAATGCGTCAATTGTAAAATGTCTAGTGCCCAAAAAATTAAAATCGCCAAGTCTGCTTTGGCGGTAGATTTGTCATTGGAAGATGTCTCGCAGCAAGGAGATATCTTTTGTGTCGAAATGTCGGTGAAAGCTGTAGTAGCGAAGACTCTAGCGAAGAATATAGTCTGGCGGTGCTGAAGTGACGTAGCCAGAGAGCCAGTTCTCAGCGAGTAAATGAAAATCTTGAAGACAGTGCGGAAAAAGTGTACCCTTGATAAAAGTGATTTGATATTTAAAAATGATGAAGAGACACACAATGAGCGCCTAGATGGGCGTATTCAGGAGAACAAAGCAAGGCTGCGTAAACTGCACAGTTAAATAAAGATAATGCGCACAAGGCCAATTTGTATTGAATTTGAAAAAACGGCTTCGGTTTTTAAAATATACAAATAAATATTAGACATATGTTTACGTAGAACGTAAACACAATGTGTATGAACATGCCCGTCGAATCCACTCGTTGCAGCGATACTCGCTACAATGAGTTTTGACGTTTCGGTGTGCAAAATAGTCACTCGTATCGTCTATCTAAAACCGAGCGCGCGGCGGCGGATTTACCCGACCCATAAAAGAATAGAAATTTGCTTAAATTTTTAATATATTGTTATTACCCGACCCACACAAAAACAAAATGATAAAATTAACGAAGTTTTTTTTGGCAAAAATTGTTGTTTTTTGAAACCCGACCCGAACTCAAATAAGAGTTACACGAATTACGAAACGATTGTTTCATTAAAACAATCGTGCGCCAAATTATTTTTAATTAAAACTAAAAATCACAGTTTTTACAAATTGTTAATAATAATATAATAGTTTGGCGCTACAGTCCTGTACAGAACTTCGACCGAGCTCTCTCACCATTTTGAGCTGTGCGTGTTATATTTGTACTCAAAGTGGTGGGACCTACAGTTTATTGCCGAATCCGAACGGCGGGTGAGAGCTTTTCATAGGCAATGTTTTACTCTCGTAGGTTTGCCATTTACTGACGAGAGGTAGCGCGGTATAGAAAAATGTTTCTATGAAAAGATGTTGTTAGCCCCAGTCCAGGCTTGAACCGGGGACCTTTCGGCTCGCAGTCCAACGCACTAACCACTGAGCTACCGCGGCTACAAATTTTTACAAATTGTTATTTATTTTAAATTTGTAACATATTACAATATATTTTGATTTACAGTTATGCCTAATTTCTTAAATTGTTTGCACCAAACTACTCGCAGTTGCACTCATTTGTTTCTTTGATTTATTTGCTCATAAAACAAAGAAACATAAACACTAATGCACTCACAGCAAAGAGCGCTTCTGTCAAGTGTATATAGGGTTGCCACGTTAGGCACTAAAGAAGTGTTTTCGTGGGATTTATAAAATTATCCGTGGGAACCAAAAAATTATCTTATATTTTTTGGAAATTGCCTATTGAGCAATATTTAACCCGTTTAAAGCGTTTTCACCTTTTTAGATCCAAAAAATCATTTTTATTGATATTTAACAATTTTTTATTGAAAAGCAATTATAAAAATTATCCGACCCGTTTTACATCAAAAATATTTTAAAGCTTAACCCATGCGACCCAAAATCATTTAATTGATTTTTTAAATAAAGTTTAAGAATTTTTTTTTACAAAAATAATTCTTTTATCGAATTTTTATAAAAAATATTTTTAATTTTTATTAAATTACGACCCAGAAAGCTTAACTGCGCTATAAAATTTTATTTGCGACTCGGTTTACCACTAAATAAAATTTTAAAGTTAACCCATTGTGACCCAATGATAAAATTACCAAATTTTATTGAAATTTTATCTAAAAAAACTAAGTTTTGAAATACGTTTCGTTGATAATAATTGCTGTTAACCCATACACACCCAAAAATAATTTTATTTATTAAAAAAAAAAAGTTTTTAAATTTTTTTCAGATTTGTTGTGAAAAATAAGTACGTACTACCAGTGAAAATCCCAAATATTTTTTGAAGATTAATCACATTGACCCACGTATTAAATTTACAAATATTTTTTTTGGATTTTTTCAGTTTTAGTTTCTGAAAAAGTATTGTGACCCGTTATTAATATTAATTTAAATTAAGCCATCCTGACCCAACATTTTATTATTGAATTTTTCGAAAATTTCTCAAGTTATTTAAATTTAATATTTTTTAAACCCAACGCCAATAATAAAGAAAAAAATAAGCTGAAGGATAAATATTCTAAAGGTTACAACGCGTATATACGCTGTATTCTTCAATTTCAGAAATAATGGAGACCCTAAAGCAAGGTAGAAATTCCTGATCCAAGAGAAGAAACGACCCCAATCCAATTCGTACTCTCTAATTTACCCCCATGTGACATGGATATTTTTGTTGGCGATTATGTTACATGACCCACTTTCAGAGATCGGTTTTCGGCTATGTATATTAACAATTCCAGATTAAGCGATGAAGAAAATTATTCTACCTTAATCAAAAGACCCGAGGCGAAGCAAAGGATATTGTAAAAAATACTCCGCTTACTAATGACGGATTCTCATTAGCTTGGTCTATTCTCGTAGAACAATATGAGAATAAACGGATGCGACTTAATGCGCAATTAAAGACCCTTTTCAATTTGCAAACAGATACATTATAATCAGGTAGTTCCATTGGGAACCTACAAAGGTCAATAAATGACTGCATTATGACCCTTAAAAATTTGCAAATTGACACAAAGAGCTCGGATCCAATCCCTGTATACTTGTGCTCGACCAATCTCTCCAAGAATACCTTAGAGAACTTTGAGAAATCTATAACGGACATCTCAGTTGTTCCATCATGGACAACTTTGAACGTGTTTCTGACCCGAAGATATAGGACACTCGATGCAGTTGATGATATGAAGCCATCGACTTCAAATCATAGCCGAGATAGTTCTGGACCCGAATATTGGGGAGAAAATGTGAATACATATAACATGAATGTTTCTCAGACCCATTGCGAATTTTAACACACACTATACAGATCCAAGACCCACATTTGCAAAGACAATCCAATGGAAAATTGAAGAAGACCTTTGCCGATTATGCAAAGCCCAGCTCACTCTCCTCGAGTGCCCGAGATTCATAGCCATGAAAGTGATGAAAGACTCGATGTCATGAGAAAAGTAGGATTGTGCTACAATTGCTTAGCAATAACTCACGGCATTAAAGAAGTGAGTGTAAGTGTCAGACATGTGGTAAAAGACATCATTCACTTCTACATCTGAACTCAAACCCGGAGTCAGAATTAAAATAGAGTCCACTCTAGACCCACGCAAGAAATTAAGATAGATGAGCATTCTGCTACTAAGAAAATGATTCTCAGCACATCAATGGTCAACGTCGAACACAATGGGAACACATTTGTAGCACGCGCTCTCATAGACCCTGGATCTGAGTACACATTTGTAACGGACGAGTTGAGGAGTCGAATAGAACTTCAAACACGTGCTGTTCATGCAAAAGTGAGTGGTCTCAACCAATTGATTTCTGCGAACCCATCAGAATCTTGTGAGTTGACATTGTGCACTCCTATTGACCCTAAATTTATATTCAAGACCCTAACAAATGATTTGTCTACCTATGCAATCGACCCGACCCTTTGCAGTAATTTGGCCAGCCTTAACCTGGTCGACCCAGAATTTTACAAGACCCAACCCATGGATATGATCATTGGCTGTAAATATATCCAAGAATTATCCGAGGTGGTGTCCTGCACAATGTGTTAGAATCATTGTTAGCACAGGAGACTGAATTTGGATGGATTGTTTCAGGATCCATTCCTATAGACAAGGTAATCCTTGCTGAGACACAATCCTCCAACACTATTAAAAAATTGCAGTGATAACAATCGTGCTGAATTTCGAAATGTGAAGATCGTCAGGCCTAATGAACATACAAGATTTCGACCCGTCTCTACCCGCACTTATTGTCAAGGACTACAGTATGGGACCTCGACCCGTCCAATGGCATGCGAACTGTGCCATCAGGATCATCGCTTAGCGACATGCACCAGGCTCAAGGAGAAGAACCTGTATGAGAAAAAAAACGTAGTGACGAATTTCCACTACTGCGTGAATTGCTTGACCCGATCTCACAGCACCAGCAACAACATGAGAGACACCACACGAGTCTGTACCCATTTAGCAGATATAAAATGAAGCAATTCACGCGGTCACTGACCCATTGTGGCCCCGATTAAATACCTAATCAGACCGACTTTTTGAGCCAAAAAAAATCATGTCGATGTTGACTAATTTATCCGACGTTATCGCGTGTTCTTGGCTGACCCACAGTATAATATTTATACTGAACCCTATAATAAACCCTATGTTTCGCAGTTCCTGCAAGGCGGGCAGAATGTTTACGTAGAACTTAAACACAATGTGTACGAACATGCCCGTCGGACCCACTCGTTGCAGCGATACTCGCCCGTCTCCGCGACATAGATATTTAAAGTTTAAATTAAATATTATAAACCCGTCATCGCGACAATAATAATAACAACCCGTCAACGCGACAACCCGGTCGCGACATTTAATAATACAAATAAACCCAAATTGAACATATTCAACAATCAACACAATCACAACAACAACAGGAAATCTTCAAAAAGAAGTAATTTATACAAACACAACAATTACATCAACATCATACACAAGACCCAATATATTCAACGCATAAGGTTTGATATACACTTAGAAGAAAATGTGCCATTAAGTACTTTATGGTACGACCATTGATCTTATGGTTCATGTGTTAATAGTTTTTTCTGTTTAAAACAAAAGTTTTCTAATTAATTCAATAGTATTTGAAAAATTCTGTACCATAAATTTCAATATTATTATTTTAAATAGAATAAATACTGTTGTTTTAATGGTTTCCTCCTATAATAATAAACGTGGTGTAAAAAACCATAAAAACATGTTCGTTTTTTACGTCATTCTGCGTGTTTACTCAAAATGGTCGCATGTATTTTGTAATAATCCACATTATTAAATGCGACTTGTTCGTTTTTTACGTCATTCTGCGTGTTTAATCAAAATGGTCGCATGTATTTTGTAGTAATCCACATTATTAAATGCGACATTGGCAAGGACTCAATATATTTAATGTAAATAAATTATATTTATATTTTTATTTATTATAGAAAATAAATAATACATCGAACTTCTATTATGGCAACGGCCTCAAAAATAACTGCACTCAGAAGAAAATGTCCCATTAACAACTTAATGATACGACCATTGATCTTATGGTTCATGTATTAGTAGTTTTTTTCTTTTTAAATCAAAAGTTTTCTTATTAATTTGACAGTATTCGAAAAATTTAGCACCATAAATTTAAATATTTCAATATCATTATTTTTAATAGAATAAATACTATTATTTTAATGGTGCTATGATAATAAAAGTGTCATAAAATACGAAAACACGAATAAAAACATGTTCGATTTGTGTGTCATTCTGCGTGTTTTCTCAGATTGATCGCAAGCATTTTTTGTGATAATCTAATCCACATTATTAAACGCGTCATTGGCAAGGACTCAATGTATTTAATGTAAATTCATTATATTTAAACTTATTGTTTTACTTATTACAGAAAATAAATAATACATCGAACTTCTATTGTGGCAACGGACTCAAAAATATATGCAGACTCAAGTATTACAATCAATTATTGGAAACTAAAGGGAACATTAAATGTGTAATAACCTTTTGCAATGAGAAGTGTCTTTTTATGTTTGTGATTTACAAAAGTGAATTTCAATTTCGACATATAAATAAAATATTGTATATTAACATAAATCCATTTTGTTTTAATAAATTATTAGGAAAATGTAATTCGACTATATCATAAAATTAATAATAAGTATCATTTTATATTTATAGTTCTTACTTATTGTAATTAAAATAATACATTACAAAATGTATGGTACAACATCATATTGTATTAAAAATTTGAATATTATTAAACTAATGGTATGCTTCCTATTGACCAATTTTAATAGTATAAATAATTGTTTTTCTATTGAAATACTATTAATTTACCATGATTTTTTCTGGGTGTGCAGACTCAAGTACTACACCCAGAAAAAAATTCCCTCAAATCCCATTAAAATTGGTCAATAGGACAATTATTGATTTAATAGTATACAAAAAATAAAAATTTGCATATAAACTAAATGGCAATGTCATGGTATTTTCTAGTATTTAATGGTATTTTCCGATTAAAATAATAATTTATCCTATTGAATATTTTTAATAGTAAAAAACTATTATTTATATAGTATTTTTTTCTGGGTGTACAATCAATTATTGGACACCTAAGCAAACATTAAATTTGTTATAACCTTTTGCAGCAAGAAGTGTCGTTTTTGTGTGTGTTGTAAAAGTGAATATCAATTTCGACATTTAAATAAAATAATATATACAATAAATTAACTAAAATACATTTTTGTTTTAATAAATTATTAGGAAAATGTAATACGACTATACCATAAAATTAATAAAACGTATCATTAAATCTGTATAGGTCTTTCTTATTGTAATTAAAATATCACATTATAAAATTTATGGAACAACCACACATTGTATTAACAGTTTCAATATTACTGAACTAATAGGACGCATCCTATTGACCAATTTTAATTGTATAAAATATTGTTTTTCTATTGAAATACTATCAATTTACCATGATTTTTTTCTGGGTGTAGTTATATTTTAAATCCGCCACGTCAACCCATTCACCAACCGAACAACATATTTTTCAAAGACAGAAATATTTTGAAGAAAGTAACTCAGTGCAGCATGTGCGATACACTGATTTGGTGGTGTAGAATATTTGGAAAAGTGCACATAGATTTGTTTCATTGATGCATTCGTACATTTTTTTCTAAATTGTGTATGATTATTTAATTAAAAAAAAATGCTGCAGTTTTCAGTGTATTAGTAATGGGTATTTATAGATTGATAAAACATGTTTTTCTTTTTTACGAAATTGGTTTGGTAAAACTTTTGCAGCAGAACTAATCATATTTCCTCTTTATGTAAATTCTAGGAGTACTCGCAATGACTATCCTTGCGAGTACATGTAAAATATTATCGCAGATTTACTCGCATGTTATACGCAAGTGGGATTGTCGCAGACGGATTTACCAGAGTGAAACTAAAATTGACTCAGTTTTGATTCGAATGGGACGATGACTCAAAATGTTTGTTGGGAATGATACGGAGTAACATTATTTAAAGGAATCATTACATTTTTACTGCACGTCATTATATATATAAATAGTAATTTGATTTGTTTTTCGGTCAGAGCAACAACCAGTCCATACTTGGGGAGACCCAATAAACCAAAAACCTGGATATTAAGTGATTTTCGAATGTATATTGAACATGGATATCGAAGCTTTCGCTGGAGAAAAGCGTTCAACTTTTTGTAATTGTAAGCTAGAAAACCATAGCGTTCTCCAGCAAAACTGGTAACTTTTTATCCAATTGAATCTAGCCTTTACCTAAACTTGAATTCCGACATTCAATATACATTCGAGGTTTAACTTAATTGTTAGCTATAAATAATATGTGATTCGACCTTCAAATTACACTTGAATTCAAGCGCACATATTTCCCTAATTAAAGGTTTAAATATAAAATAAAAGAAAACGCATATAAGTCATAATACTATATATTTAAAGGAATTAAAGTATGTTCTATAGATGCAACAGTACCTGCACCGGTGGCAGTGTACAGGAACTTCTTGTAAACCCGTGAATCCAATTGCGCCACTGCGATGTATAACATTGCCAAGTTCGCGTAAAATATCAATGCTGTCTGCGTATGAATGAAATAATATTAATATTTCATAAACGTATTCGTAAACCTTGGCCACTTACATTGTATATCAGCTCATCGTGCATTTTCCGTGCAGTAGAATTCTCGGGATGACTTTCGTGTTTGGACCTGCACTTATATATTAATTGATTTGTCTGTTTGCTAATTCAAGCGAAAAACAATGATCTCACTGATTGTGCGAATGCAGTGGCACATATGTAGTGGTGAAAAAAATTAAAATTTTCTTGTTGACATTTAATCTATCACGTCACTGGGTTGCCACTGAGTAATTTTGTGTAGTGAATTTCGTCTCAAGTTTTTTTAACTTCGAAAACCAACGTTGGAATAACATTCATTTCTTCGGCTTGATCATGATATTACATACACACTGGTTGTAATAGAAAATTCTCCAAATTTATCAAACCTTAAACTCATTGCTTATACCTGAGACAGACATCTGGTATTCATATCAGCTGCCACATGAACGTTAGGCAGCCAGAGCTGATGTTATTGTGAATTTGTAGAATTTGGAGAGAATGAAGAAACGTCAAACTAAATTCATAAGAATACGTGTATAGATTATTTATTATATGCGATTGCCATGCATATTATATTAAGCATGAATTATTGTATATACGAGCTGTGCAAAATGTGTGCTTTTCTGTATGTGGATTTTAATTTTGTAATTTTAATAAAATGTATTTATTGAACTGAGTATGGAAATGAGCCAAATCGGTCAACGGACACGCCCACCTCCCATACAAGTCACTTTTATATAACTCTTTAGGAACCAATAACTCGAAAAGTATTCAAGATATAGGTTTAAAATTAAAAACGTATTGTTAGAATTCGCCTAAAAATATTTGGTCCGAAAATGGGCGTGTTCCGCCCACATTTTTTTACATTATTTCCCGTCAATTATTAAACATTATTAAAATTCGTAATTTATTAAAATCAAATCTATGAAATATTATCCTTACAAAATTTTAAATGTAGGCATGGTTTAATAGCTTTTTTTTATATTTTTATATCAATTTTTAAAATTTTGGGAAAATAAGACGTACATTTCTTATATGTGAATAATATTATGAGGATGTTCAGCAAAATTAAAACTATAAATTTTAGCTATACAATTAAACATCCCACATTAATATCCCTACCAAAGTGTAGGTTATTCCATAGTCGGGTTCAACCGACTATAAAAGTCCGTCCCATGTGACCGAACTTACATATGTGACCTAACTTTCCCAACTCGTTTGGTATAAAAACGAGCGAATATCTGGACCAAATAAAACCAGTCAGTGCCAGTGAAAAGCATTGTGGTATTGATAGTCGTTCTGCTGGACGTTTTAAATCACTAATACCAGCGATTACAAGACCCTGTTGATGTTGAAAAGTGCTATAATGTTTGAATAAAACTAAAAACAACGGGAGAATTTTACTTTATAGGGCCGGTCTCAAAAAAAAAAAAAAATGCCACGCCTCCTAAAAGAGGCGGATAGTGTCGGAAAACAACACATATTTTGCCGCCCGCCTCCTTGGAACCGCTCATAAATCGAAAAGCGACCGTGGTCATCGCGTGATTTTTTCGAAAAAAAAATTTGCCGTTTTCAGTTTTTTTTTCCATATGAATTTCCATAGCATTATTTAACTGAATATAAAGGATTTTCAATATTTTATTGTTTTCATTTTGCCACTCCCCTTTTCCAGGAATTTGAGTTTAAAAAAAATAGTTTTTGATTTTTAAAGGGTACCACGTGACCTTGAGGTCACTTTTTTTTATTTTTAAATTTTTAGGTCTTGTTTCTGCATCGTGTGATATTTTATTTTTTATTTTTTGTTTTCCCCGCCCACTTCGTTATAATCACTTATGACCTCGGTCGGTTTTCGATTTTTAGTCGGTTCCAGGGGTCGTCACTCTCCCCCCACAAAGAACGTCGTGACAATTTTTTTTGGGTATTTCGACCGGCCATATAAGTAAAATAAAGCCAATGCAACCATTTCTTACCCATTTGAAGATAGGTGCCCAAAAGAAGATCGTCTTTGGGCCTGCAAAGATAATTTAATTTTGTATTTACCACATGTAATAATTTTAATTTACCCGCAGGATGTAACCACAATGGACGAAGTTTACTAGGAACAAAGCCATCCACGGTACTGATCACCGAATTATATAATTTGGATGGAAACGACGTCATGGTTGTATAAATAACCACTTTTTGAAGACTAGAAATGTTAAACATCAAATTCTAAAAATCGTGATTAAAATATTTCGTCTTGTTTTCTTTGAATCATGCTATGAACCATGATACAAATGCTTTCTTTGAATTAAATAATTCCGACGAAATATTTTATTTACGCCTAAAAGAACGTTAATATTTACAGTAGCCCGCCGCTACGACCATGTAACTTTAAAGAGGATGTTTTTCTTTACCGATTCAATAAGAATTTGAATTTTTCAATATATAAATTTAGTACACGATCTTCAAAGGTGATTGAATTCATTAATTTATGTGAACTTTGTTATTAGAAATTGTAAAAATATGAAATATAAAGACGCATGTTTTCGAATTAATTTAAATAATTCTTTATTTTATATTAATATATATTTCAAATATATGTATGCGGTTGGTTTTTATTGTTATCGAAGACGATTTTTCAGCTTACTATACTTTATTCTGCTGTTTGCACAATTTCGACTTTTTTTTGATGTTACTTTAATATCCAAGTTGATGTTGCTTTTTATCAATCCTTATAATCATAATCATTTATAATCGATTTACATGAGTAATTTCATAACCGTTTGTGGTTTAGCTTGAATATGTTCAAAAGATCTGTTCAAAATAAATTTATTTTTGAAAAACAAAGCGTCGAAGGATTTATTTTTAGACGTAAAATATACAATTTGCTGTGATGGTGTAGCTACTAAAATTTGGACATAGTTTAAAATAATAATAATAAACAATTTCTTCTATACTATTCTATACTATTGTATATAATAGTATAATATAATAATATAATAGTGTAAATATAAAATAGAGAAATATTTGTAAAGTTAATTTATCTTTAAATAGGGTTCTTTTGCTACAACTCAAAATTCAATATGTATATAAATATATATATATATATATATATAATTTATATAATAATAATAATTATTATTATTTTATCATGGGCTCAATGGTGTGTTATTTGTTTTTGATACATTACGCATCTGCCTGCGTCGCTGAACCCGTCGTAATATGTTTTGAGCTAGGCGGGTTATGTTGTTAAAAGTTGAAGGAGTTTAGCTTCTCAGCATTGGGTTCAAACTAGAATTGATTGCCATCGGTTGTGGGTGCCAAGTTTGCTTGTTCGGTCTGAAATTAAAAAATATATAAGCAACCAATAAGGGACCCAATAAAACATGACATACCTCATCTGAGAAATCGATAATTTCATATGCCAATTTATAGATTTCGACATTTTCGTGATTTTGTAATCGCTCAATTTTTTCCAGACCATCGCACTCTTCTATAAGATTGGCAAGTTCCTGCACATGACTCAGCCATTTTGAGCATATTATTCAGACCGTCGAGTACAACGTTGATGACTTGAGTATCCTGGCAGGATAGTAAATCACAGAATGTCGGTATTACGCCTTCCTTGATGAGCGTAAATACTTGATCGCGATTGTCACTAATAGTTAAATTACTAATGGCCCAAGCGGCCTCCTTTTGCGTTTGGAATTAACCTTTGCTCAGGTTCTCGATGATATTCGGCAAAAGTCTAACATTTATGACAGCTTGCACCTGTGATTGATTGTCGGCCGTAATGTTGGACAGGAACCATACAGCCTCCTTGCGGATCTTCTTCTTTTGTGTGTGACAAAAGTGCCGGGAAATACGACAGTGCATCGAAAATCAGCACAACTTGTGTCTGTTCATCGGATCCGGTGACAATATTACCGACGGCACGCAGTGCTGCCGTTTGCACCTTGACCTCTGCATGTCCCAGCAATGGAATCAGTTTTGGCACTACACCGCTGTCGATCACCATTTGAATCTGATCATTGCCGCCATCAGTGAGATAGCTGATGGCCCAGACGGTGTCCACGAGTATATTTGTGTCGGTGTGATGTATTAAAATGTTGAGTGCAGGCAGTATCTCCAGTATGGTCGCCGCTGGTGGAGGTAGATCCTTGTTGCGACACAAATTTACAATCACCCAGGTGACATTACGCAAAAACGAGATGGGAATGTCGGGCTTAATGAACGACAATAGTGGCTGCACAACGCCATGTTTGATGACAAAGTCTTTCAGTTCTGGTTCATCGCCAATAATGTTTCCCAGAGCCCATACAGCCTGTTCACATACATTTGGAGCAGGTGAGGAGAGCAACTGAAGGAAAAGTGGAACGGCACCGGCAGCCACTACCTAACAGAAACACAATAACGATGACACAGCACACATTAAATATGATTGCACTGAATTACATACAAGCAAATGATTTACCTGATTAGTTTGATCCGATGTGCTCGATGCAATGTTGGTCAAAGCCCATCAGAAGTATGTCAGAAGTGACATACTAGCAATATTGGTGAAGTGCTTGAAGCAACATGACCACATCATGCTACAATTTGAAGCAGAATTGTAGCATGATGTGGTCATGTTGCTTCAAGCACTTCACCAATATTGCTAGTATGTCACTTCTGATTAAATTATTTATAGGCGGATTCTTGTCCGACGACAGCAATTTACGTGCTGCATGCACTGCGGCCAGCTGCTGCTCGACGCATTTGCAGCAGCTTCGGCTAATTTCTTCAAGTTAATTGAGTTGGAAATTTGATCATCCTCATCTGTGTTCGAATCAACGTTGGGAACATTGCGGCGTTTAAGAATTGTCTCCTCGCGTTTGTTTTTACGCAATTCAACTGTGACTTCGTTTCGTCGCCGACGCTTTTGCTTGATAAATTTCAAAATGTATAGTCAGGATGGCCTAATATAATATACACAAAAAAATATGCTCCACCGCAATGTTTAGCATATCTATTAATTGAAACAATTGTCTATTTTTCGAATAAGGTAAATATTTGTCTGAAGAAGAAATATTGAGTGGAAATATGTAGTGGATCTTTTATTATTTTTTTCTCTTAAAACAGAAATTACTGTGTTAATTTTCCATTACTCTGTCAAAATACATTCAAATACATAAAATTAAGCTGTATTGTTATAATGCAAATGAAAAATATTGAAGACATTTTATTGATAGTAAATAAGAGATAAATTATAGTGATTTAAATTCTTTAACAACTTGATCTTTTCCGTTTGGAATAAACGATTTTTGTTACATATAATAAAAATATTCCAAACAAGTTTATCATTTCAGATTCCTAATTTTACCTATTATTAAAGATCGGTTGGCCGACAGCGTTCTCGATGTGTGCGTTGAATAAAATGAATAATTGAACAAATGAATAATTAAAGAAATTAATTAATTAATAAATGAATGAATAAATGCATAAATGAACAAATAAACATAATAAAAAATCTAACCGATACGACATCCCGCTGTTATTCAAAAATTCAGCCGGTCCCAACTCACCTTTGTCTTTTTTGTTTCCTGCTGCTTGTTGCTGCTCATTCTTTTGTCCTGCAAAATCACACGACTCAAACCGCTGCTATCGTCAACCTCCGAATCCATGCTACTGCGTCAAATAAAAGTAGAAATTGTCTTTTTTGCGACACCTTGAGTCGCTCACCCCGTCTGTGATCGTTGTCCGAATAGGACGAGTCATGCGATTCGAAATCTGAAAGCGTATGTATCTACTTATTTATGTATTTATGAATTTATTATAAAAACCTTGGGGATCCAATGAATAAATAAACTTTGTATCCCATTTGAGCAGTTTTGTGTTTAGATCGCTAGCAGTCTTTGTGACATTGGCGTTACCAGTGATAGCACTCGAAACACTTGCAGTAGTTTCTTTTGTTGTCGGTGTGGTGCGCGTTGTTTTGGGGCACCAGTCGTCTGCTAGCTAGATGATATAGCAGTTGCCGCTATGTGTGCGGTATCATCTTCCCATTGATTGATGGTTGTGTTTTAGTTTCTTGGGACTCGTCAGTTCGTGTCCGGCATCTTCTGCAGAGAATTTCGCCTCTGTGCAATGTATGGGCGATGACAGATCATCGGGTTTTGAACCCAGCCGCTGCAATCGATTGCGCGACATGTCGTGTGTTTTAGCAAGTGGCTGTGGTAGTTTTTGATTGAGGCATCGCCGCCTCGTGTGTGCGATTTTGTCTAAATTTGAAGACTAAACTTATTTGTTGGATTAATTAATTATTTATGTTTTGAGAGTTCAGTTAGCTGTCATTCAATTTAATTCAAATTTGATACTCGAATAATTTGCTAAATTGAATATAATTGAATAACACTACATTGCCGACAAATTTACTTTACTCTTCAAATTTAGAGACAAATGATCTACCATTGGGTTTGTTTTAATTATATCCTACACTAAAATGTAAGTGTCTGGGCTTCCAATTCCGGGATACCTTTTGTTTTCTATGAAAAAATATTGACAAAGGATTTAAATTGTTATAAAATATTTTATAATGAAATTAAATAAAAAATGTTGCAGTTTACCACCACATTTTTTCCGTCATTATATTGATCTCATTACCCAGGTTCATGTTCTCCTTGTCGACGACCGCAGCACTTTTTGCGGCGAACCAGCCGACACTTGACGTTGACGCATCCGCCATACGTTCGACCACTTGCATTTTCTTTAGGTCGCCTGTATTTGTTATTGCCTGCGCCGACATCTTGCAGACGACGTCGACTGTGTTAGCGCAGCGTTCTCCTTGCCCACACACCACCACAGACACGTCTCGTTTACCCACTCTCATGCTCAATTTCTGGAAGTAGTTGTTCTGGTTCGTTGGCTGAGAGCTGGAGAAAGAAACAGCAATAGAAATAAAGTATGTTAGTGTTAATTTAACCACTTTTTATATATTAAAAAGCTCTTGCCGTAAATTAAATAGTTTACCTCCATTTAGCCATTACTAACCCTCATTTGCGTCCGTATAGAATTAATACGCTTCGTCGACATCGTCCAGCTGAAGTCGACGGAACTCGACAAGATCGTTCAACGCTTTCCAGTGTTTGGCCAATGACTCGATGTGACTCTTAACCTTTAAAGGTAAATAATTAAATAAAACAAATTAATTTAATTAATTAATTAAATAAAACATAATTTATAATGTCCACGCCAACACTAGTATTGCATACGTATTGACCAGCTCTTCCCGTCGCTGCAAAAACAGTAATGCATCATTTTGCTCGGAGTTTTTGCAGGGCTGTCCCAAGCGATTGAATCGCTTCAATATTTCGAGAACGTATTCACCTGCAATTCTTGCAACGAGTGTGCCTGTAGCAGCTCCTTCACGGCTTTGGTGGTGCTCACAATTTCATGCAACATAATTATCCGATGCAATTAAAAAATCTGACTAGTATTTTCTATGCATGATGATTAAAAAAATAATGTACGTTCACAATAGTAAAAAACAGCTGTTCGCCGGCTGGTGCCTAACTTCATATGTCTAACTTCATATGTCTAACTTTATATGCCTAACTTTCATGCTACCGTATTCGTTGATTTCATTGTGATATTTATCTGGTACAAATACCACGAAACTATTCGTAGTATTTTTGTAGTTTTCGTTTAAACACAGCCAAATTTCAAAAGCTTTCCGAAAGCTTTTTGTCAAAAGAAACTCTTTGTACTGAAATGTCATAATAAATTCAAAAAAATAAATAAATTATTTGAAATAGTTTTTCAAAATTTTATTGAAAAATGAATATTAGAAACTGAATTTTATTGAACTGCATTTAATTGGCAGCACAAAAATGAAATGACCACGACCTTGCAAAGCTACAATATTAAGAAAAAATATAAGTGTCCACTGAGGATCTGCAAGTAAAGGAAACCTATCGTGTAAAAAAACGTTGTTTTCACTTTTATTAGAAGTCTGTAATAGAAAAACAAAAAATAAAAATTGTCACGACTTTCAAAAAATAGTGCTCTTTACAGCGGACAAGAATATATTATTCTCTAGTAACCGTGGTACCCAACAAAAATAAAAATGCTGTAATATTTGTTTCGCATAGCTTTATTTACTACACAAACTATACTACGTTATGTCTGTCACCTATCTCTATTTAGAATATTATAGTATTGTTATTATAATAACTTTACTAGATGTCTGCCTCAGGTATTATTGGGGAATTGCACATTACCGGCCGAAGTAAAAAAAGAAAAATTGCCACCCCCTGTATTAAAAAAAAAATTACAACAGCAACAAAAAGAAGTATTTCGGACCCTGGTGACCTTGAAAAATCAAAAACCGGTACATCTACATACAGGGTCATGTGGGTACTCAAATAAAAGGCAATTGTCTCATGATTATAAATATGTAATTATTTTTAAGATCGGCCCTCAAGACTATTTTATGTTCGTTATATTTACAAATGTGTAGGTTGAGTTTATGTTTTGTAATACAGGAAGTACATATATAACAATATTAAACTTTTAAAGAATGTATATTTTTTCTTATTTTTTTTTTTACTTTTTTCAATTTTTCTTTTTAATTTTTTCATATTTGTAATCGTGAGACAATTACCTTTCATTTGAGTATCCACATGACTCTGTATGTAAGTGTACCGGTTTTAGATTTTTCAAGGTCTCCAGGTGTCCGATCGACTTTTTTTAAATTTTGGTATTTTTTTTTTTTTTTGCTTATATATAGCGCGTGACAATTTTTTTTAACATTTCACTTCGGCCGGTAAAGTGCAATTCAGCCCATACTTTAACTCAGAAATTTTTGCAGTGCGTTAATTGCATAATTCGGGCATGATCTAATATTCAACATATGCAGCAAAAACCCAACCGATCTTGCCCAGCATATGGTAGCTCATAAGAACTACGCGTTTGACGATATGTTGATGTCCCAATTCCTGTAACGGCAGAAGGCGTGCATAAGAAGGCATGCACAAGAAAATGTGCTACAAAGTGACCGGTGCGTGCAAACAAACATGCCGAATAGAAGCCGAAGTACGTGGTGCGTTTAATTGAAAACCTACAATAGGAAATTAAAAGGTGTCTTAATAAAACATTTGCACACTTACACGATATCACAAGTGCTCGGCAAAGAGCGGCGTCACAAAAACCGCCACCATGAGCGAGAACGAGTGCAGTAGAAGCTGCATCATGCAGGAGCGAAACACAAACTCTTCGCTAAGTGGCGCCGCGATATGATCCAGAGTATATTGCGCAGTGAGCCCTACTAAAACCCAAGATCTTGAGTAGTAATTTAAAAATTAGCTTTTAGTATATTTAATATTTGCAAAACTCACCTAAAAACACCGGACATTCTGCATCTGTACACAGAGTGGACAGCCGACGCCAACAGCAGCCCCGGCAGACGCAACCCGAGTATTTCAGCGAATGGCACTTGCGATTACAGCTCTTTAAATACTGCAATTGCAGTACTGTTTGCTCTTTGGAACGGAATTTTTAAAAATATTTTTCAAAGACCGTATACACACATAGAAATTTATTGTCGAATCCGACAATAATTTGAAAATATTTCATGTTAAAATGGATCCACAAATATTATTTTCAAATTATTGTCGGTTTCGACAATAAAATTTTCAATCAAGAAATAAAAATAAAATTATTGTTTTTGAAAATTTGAATTGTTAATTTAAATTTTTGTTTTGCATGACATTTTCAATTTTTAAATATTATTATAAAAAAGTAAACAAAACTAATTTTGAAATGTAATGTTATTTTTATTGGAAAAATAACGTTCAAATTAATAGAAATAGAATATAATCGTGCAGAGATTATTTATATTTTTATTATATAATTTCAAATAAATTTTATATTACTTACATATGTAATTTGCGGACTCATGGACACTCATTGCCGACGTGTTTCAGTAGTAAAAGTTGCGACGTACATGCAAACGTCGAGCGGTTATTTCGGCACCGCACCCATGGATAGTGTTTGTTTTCAGTGTAATATCGTAGATGCTGCAGCTCTTATGTTCTCGTCGGTCATTACACCCTCCTCATTGGCCCTCTGGAATTCAGACACCACGAGGTGATTGATCTGCGTTCCAGCAAACAACTGAGCTGCCGACGAATTATTGGCCATTTGTTGACCAATATTTATCCGTTAGCCGCCGTGTCAATAGTTGCCGTCCACAAAAGTTGCGATTTTAAAATGAAATTTCGAAATAAATAAAAAAATGTCTATGTCAATTTAACTTTGAAAATGAAAATTAATAATTTTATTTTCAAAATTGAAAACAATTTTGTCGTTTGTAGCTTTTAATAAATTGATAATATTTATTTTCAAAAATCAACAATTAT
Source organism: Dryomyza anilis (assembly GCA_951804985.1). Lineage (NCBI taxonomy): Eukaryota > Metazoa > Arthropoda > Insecta > Diptera > Dryomyzidae > Dryomyza > Dryomyza anilis. The sequence continues at coordinate 67,874,297 of OX638131.1, forward strand.
TTTCTATGTGTGTAGTTTTATTTATAATTGAAAATTAGCTCAATGCAGACAGTACTAAACAAATTTTCGAGATTTTTGTTTTTGACAAATTCCACGTAATTTTTTTATTAAAAAAAACATATTTTAATATAAATTACATTTTTTTACATTTTAATTAGCATATTATATAAAAATGAAAATTGAAATCAAAGAATTTAATTTGTATTTAAACGTCATTTTAATCAGAAATATCTAAAATATGTAATTAATAAAAATACTTTGTTATTCTTCCAAAATTATGGCGATTTATATACTAAAAAACAAGATTTCCAAAGTTAATAAAAAAAATAGAAGAAAAATTCTTACCACTCCATATCAACTTTACTACATTTCTATAAAATTGTTAATAATTAGGTGCCTGACTACCTAGTAAAACATGTTGTATTTACACGTTCTTCAAGAAATATACAAATCATCTATCGAAAAATATCTACCTCTGTATTTGAGCGATCCTTTCAAATTAGAATAGCTCGTATCTGGAATGTATTGCAACGAAACATGAAGTATTTTTCGGGTACTGAGAATTCATTTAAATGCAAACTTTTAGAATTATCTCACAATAATAACATATAAATTGCAATCCATATATTCCCCTCTTTGGTTGGAACAATGCCTTTTTCAAGTTGTAGTTTATTAATAGTTAAATGTTTTGATTGTGATTTTTTCATATTTCGCTGAGGACTTTTATATGTCAAAAAAATAGATCTCTTTAATATTTGTACAAAACTTGAATGTTCGGGGAAGCTGGTGTTGTATATAATTATTCTTAATTTTAAGTATTAGTTTATAAACACATACTTGTTAATTAGCTTGTAATTTTATTATTTTTGGCCTTAATTGGAATTACAATGAAGAACAGTAAAAAAATCAAAGTGGAATTATCTTTGCTCAATGTCAAGGATTTATGTGAATTTTTTTCAGAATTATCAAAAATCCTATTTTTAAAGTTTGCTAAGGGGATGAAGGGGGCGCGATAGAAAACTAAATTTAAACTTCATTGACCAATAATATTAACATATTAAATGTGAAGAAATTCGAAGAGGGTTTGGCAGAGAGTATACATTTGATATAGAGTTTCCATACAGGTGGTTTTGCTGCCACTTTTGGCAAATAAATTCAAAAATTGGTTATGTGGAAATTGAAACGAAAATGTTGTCAACAGACACATTTTCAAATCAATATTCTGATTTGATTGCAATATATCTTGGTAAGTTTGGTTGCAAATTATCCGCGGACAGATCCTGTTTTGTGCACTGTTTTCCTCTGTTAACTTCAATATGTAAAATTCCAATTCCACATAATCAATGTTTTCGGCAGCGACGCCAGCACACTCGGAAGGAAACTCTATATCAAATGTATACTCTCTGGGTTAGGGTCAAAGCTCGGCGAATTGACGTGGAATGCCCCATATAAATATTTATAAACTAGCTGGACCCGTGCACGACTCGTGCCAAGATTTTGTGAATTCATAGATATAAAGCGATTTTATTAATATAAAAAAACATTATTATTTTTTATATCAGGGGCCCGCGCTTCGCTGTGGAAGTTTTTATTGGTTTTATAAATGTAGTAACCAAATAATAATTCTCCGCCCAAACAACTTTTCTCAAATACAATTCAGACAGTAGAATATTTCGCCGTAGAATTCTTCCCAGTAGAAATCTTCGCCGTTAAATTCTTCCCCATAGAACGCTTTACCGTAGAATTCTTCCCGGTAGAATTCTTCCCCGTAGAGTTTTTCCCAGTAGAAGTTTTAGTGTAGTTAGTTTTAATGTGGTGAGTTTTAGTGTGTTGAATTTTTAGTTTAGTGAATTTTTAGTGTGGTGAGTTTTAGTGTGGTGAATTTTTAGTGTAGTGAGTTTTAGTGTGGCGAGTTTTATTGTGGTGAGTTTTAGTGCGGTGAGTTTTAGTGTGGTGAGTTATAGTGTGCTGAGTTTCGGTGTGGTGAGTTTTTAGTATGGTGAATTTTTGGTGTGGTGAGTTTAAGTGTGGTGAGCTTTATTGTGTTGAGTTTTAGTGCGGTGAATTTTGGTGTGGTGAGTTTTAGTGTGGTGAGTTTTGGTGTGGTGAGTTTTGGTGTGGTGAGTTTTGATGTGGTGAGTTTTAGTTTGGTGAATTTTAAGTGTGGTGAGTTTTATTGTGGTGAGTTTTAGTGTGGTGAGTTTTAGTGTGGTGAATTTTAGTTTTTTGTTTCATCTCTTTAGATTGTGTATGTGCTGAGTTATGTCGTTTTGAAAGTTTAGGTTGTATGGGAGGTACCACGCCCCTTTGTCCAATCCCGCCCATATATAGCCTATGACACCCTCCGGACTCCTTAGTATCCTGTGGCAAAATTTCAGTTAAATCAGTTCTGCGGTTTAGACGTGATGCTGGAACAAACAGACAGACTGACCGACAGACGGACCAAGAGTTTTATATATATAGATAAATATATTTCTGAGTGTATGGGAAATCAATTAGATTTTAAAATTGTGTCAATATTGGCGTCAATGATTGGATGATTATTCATCCAATCGTTGACGGCGGAGGATTTGGCCACTCAAATCCTCGGCGCCTAGTAAAACTTCGCAGCGACATCAATCGACTTAAAGGCGCTCGGCTCTACGCCCTTCTTGGGAACATACTGATTTTTTACAATTTATTATAGTTTGAAGATCTCTTTGATTCCATAACACAAAAGAGTAATTGAAACAATCATGCATTTATTGGTTGAAACTCATTTTTTTTTTTCATGAATTGCAATTACAAAGGAAATGATTAATTTTTAAATTAGATTGTAAAGAAAAAGAAATTTAAAATCCGTCTTCGTCATCCTCTGCCATCTCCTTAGCTAATTCCAAGTCTTGCTGTTCGCGCTCCCGTCTTTCTTCTGCGTTTTCTAAGTCTTTCCCATATGATTTGGGTGGATAACGCATGGCTTTAACACTTTGATTGTGCAAATCTAGACAGAATGAAATACGTTCATGGAAAGCCAATTGCGGTTCACGAGTACTATATATATCAGAACTTTCCTTAGTACGCATGTGATTCATATCAGGATCAATTGTAGCTTCGATTACTCCATCGCGTATTGCTTTCGATACTATAAACTCAGCATCTTCTGATGAATCTAACATAAGACGTTTAGCAATATCTTTTGGCGAAATTCTGGAATATGACAAACCAATCGAACGAATGGCGGTTTTAATGACATTGTGTCGTAAACGTATAATTAATGTATACGTATGATCCTGTTGAAATTTTAAACCAAAATTAGTAACAACTTCTCCAAACCGCTTCAAATTACCCATTCGTACAGCCTGTGTTAGCTGGAAATATGGGCCCAATGATTTTCGTAAAGCAGCTTGTCTAAATATTTGTCGCTCTGGTATGTTACCCAATAAAAGCTCTACAACAATAATTAGTTTTTGCACTGTTTGACGGAATCCGACGGCAGCATTCTGAGGAGCCTTTCTCATGGCTTGAACCAGATGTTTATGCGCAATGCTGTATTCTAATTTGGCGGCTTTAATTCGTCCAAGATAATATAAAAAGCGTGCCCATTCATTGTTACTAGCAGATTCAGGGTATATTGACTTCTTTACTAATTTGTCTGCTTGATCGTAAAGAGAGTAATGAAGATAGTTTCGTAATAAACCATTTATTAATACGGCTTGTCCTTCGTAATCATTTCGCAAAGTTGCAGTTCTCAATCGTGAATGGAGAAAAGGTCGTATTTTTTCTAAATCACCATTTAATTCAGACACGCGAGTGTAATAAAAGTAACACTTTGCAGCTATTAAATCGAGAGTACGCCGGTTTTGGCTGGTAATTTTTTTTACCAAAATTTCAGAACATTTATAAGCACATTGGAGCTTGTTATCATCAATTAGTTTGAGAAGTATTAGTAAATGAAGATATGCGTCTACTTCCGTTATTGGTTGTTTTAAAGAAATCCTGTTTTTGGTGATATCTATTTCGGCATATTCGGTTGGGCTAGTAGGAATTAATGACAATACTGATTCGCGTTCAGTGCCATTTGGATAAGATTGCACTACCACACTTCTTAATACAGAGTTGTTTAGTTTGCGACGTGTATTAGGTAGAGTTCGAAGGACACGTAAAATAAATCTAAAAGAATTACATTCTAAATTATATTTATTATTATAGTATACACAGTATTGAATCACCTAGATTCCTTGCAAAGAACTGCTTTTTCAATTTGACGTATTTGTTCGCGAATTTCTTGAGTTATAATTATGTCCTGATCCTTTTTAAAATCCGCAGAATTTAAAACAACTGCATCAATATCCATTTCAACGTCAAGCATTGGTATAGCTTTTGAAACAACCATTTCGACTATTTAAGAATTCTTTTCTAACAATTATCAAACAAATTTACAATTATCCACAACTGCAAAATTTGCAATGTAACGTTACTTAGATCTTTAGCTTATTAATTTATAGGAATAGAAATGAAACAAATTATCATTTTTGCAATGGTGCCACACTTTTGAATTCGTTTTACGGGGTCTTTATCGTAAACAAAACATCGTTAAACAATTCTACGTACACAGAAAAAAGTTCGTCGTATCGACAAACGACGTACCTGCCCAAGAAACAAAACGTACGGTATACGTACAGTTAACGGCATAGTAATATGGAATCATACACAGAAAAAAATATTGTACGTATATATAACAATTGATATTAATAGCAAACAAAATCGTATTCCAATTAAAAATATGAATGTATTAACTAATTAATTAATTGTATTTACACATTTTTTAATTAAAATATTAATAGGAATTAATTTAATATAATTTCAATACAACTAAATCTTTAATAGTATTAACTACTTTCATTTGTTACTTTTGATTTATTCATTTTCTTAAATTGCAACACTGTTTTTTTCTTCTGGATTTCATTTTGTTTTTTGTTTATGCGTCGGTAGCGTCATTCAGTTTCTTCTAACATTATTTTCTTGCTATTCTTGCTATTTTAAAACAGGATATTGCATTATTTAGTGTATGTTATGTTATTAAAGCATTAAATGGCTCAATTTATTTTTGCTGTCAAGAATTTGAACAAACAGCTTATGATGCTCATTTTGTTGCATATTGAATCATTAAAAAGCGAATCAGATTTTATATTTCTCTCAATTAATTGACCCACCTGTGAAAACTGACTTCGGTAAAACATTCGTTAGGTTGAAGGAATTTTACAAAGCATATCAAAAAGTATAAATACTTATTTAATATTTATTTTATGTTATATATTGAATTAAATTATTTTTATTTTCATATATTTCTATTCGACAAATATTTTATTTAATTTAACAAAATATTTAATTGATCCAATTTCTAATGAATGCAATTTTTAATATATGTTACTAATAAATTAATTAATTAATGATTTAAAAATTCCCAATAAAAAATATAATATATATAACAACTTTAATATCAATATGACAAAAAAATTTATTGAAGTTTCTCCAATTAACATATTCTCATTATTACGAATATGGAATTCAATAGTACTAAAAGTTACATCGGCTGAGTTTCAATTAAAAATTAATTGGATTGATTAACATTTTAGTTATATTTACACACTTTTTTTCTGTGTGTATATGCGTAAAATAAACAAACCGGCTTCAACAACAGGAACCGATGGAATCAACATCTAGGCAAATCTGATTTTCACACCGTTCTCTTTGTAAAAAGTGTAGTTGTGTCAGTGTTGCCATTTTTTTGTGTAATTCCATAAAAACAGTGCATTTTTGATCTCATTGTGTATTTTTTGTGTAATTTAGAATCAAATATACTACAAAAGAAAAATTTAAAGAGTTTCAAGAATATTTCCAGATATAAAACACTATCGCCTACTGTAATTCGATGGCAATCATAAAAAAGTTCTGTAGTGGTACGAATCACTACGTGATTGAAGTATTTGAGTATCCGTCGTCTTTAGACAGTATATATGTACGAATTTATTACCTATGTATTTTGAATATTCACCAATTTTATTATATTATTTCAATCATAGAGGCCTCTCTAAATAGTGAAAAAGTAAAAAGTGAAAAATTGAAAAATGTTGTTGTCAAACTACATTAAATTTCAAATAGTAAAACAGAATGTACTTGGATTATTAATAATAGTAATATCAACATATTTAAAGATTTTAAATTTAGATTAAATTTAAATTTATAAAATTCAAAAATGAGAAACGCTTTTGTATTCCGCAGAAAAAGTTCAAATGGTTTTATCTCAGGAAGTAGAAATGACAAATGATGTAATATTTTAGATATAGTTTGTTTAGACTTCGTCCAATATTTTCAGTCAAAAATATTATCTTGCATTAAAAAAATCCTTTCTTAAAATAGTATAAAGTGTTATGTGTCCCCTTTGAATCGTACCTGGTGTGGATATCCGACTACACAGAAAAAAAAATATTGTACGTACATATAACAATTGATATTAATAGCAAACAAAATCGTATTTCAATTAAAAATATGAATGTATTTACTAATTAATTAATTGTATTTACACATTTTTTAATTATACTATTAATAGGAATTAATGTAATATAATTTCAATACAACTAAATCTTTAATGGTATTAGCTATTTTTATTTGTTACTTTTGAATTATTAATTTTCTTAAATTGCAACACTGTTTTTTTCCTCTCGATTTCATTTTGTTTTTTGTGCGTCGGCAGCGTCGTTCAGTTTCTTCTAACATTATTTTCTTCTACGTTGGTATTTTAAAACAGGATATTGCATTATTTGGTGTATGTTATGTTATTAAATGGCTCAATTTATTTTTGCTGTAAAGAATTTGAACTAACATCTTATGATGCTCATTTTGTTGCATATTGATCATTAAAAAGCTAATATCAAAATTTATGTTTGACCTGTAGAAGTTTTGAAAACTGATTTCGGTAAAACATTCGTTATGTTGAAAGAATTTTACGAAGCATATCAAACAGTATAAATACTTATTTAATATTTATTTTATGTTATATATTGAATTAAATTATTTTTATTTTCATATGTTTCTATTCGAAAAATATTTTATTTAATTTAACAAAATATTTATTTGTTCCAATTTCTATCGAATGAAATTTTTAATTGATGTTATTAATTAATTAATTAATTAATTGATTAATGATTTAAAAATACCCAATAAAAAGTATAATATATATAACAACTTTTATATCAATATGACAAAAAAATTAATTAAAGTTTCTCCAATTAACATATTCTCATTATTACGAATATGGAATTCAATGCTACTAAAAGTTACATCGGCTGAGTTTCAATGAAAATTTAATTGGATTGATTAACATTTTAGTAATATTTACACACTTTTTTTTCTGTGTGAATAGTTATTCCGAAATTCGCAGTCAAATTGATTTTATAAATAAATTTGACTAAAAATTTGTTGAATATTTTTGTTGTATATTATTACTATTTAGTTAAATCATTATAAATACCCAGAATATCATAATAAAAACCGAGTGCTTCAGGACGATAATTTGATGAGCATGTTATTAAAAAAACATTTAAGTTTCAATAGTTATGCCAAAATTCGCAGTCAAATTGATTTTATGAATAATTTGTTGAATATTTTTTGTATTTTATTACTATTTAGTTAAATCATTATAAATAATATTAAACTTTTAATAAATAGTATTCGTAATATTAACGAACACCGTACTTCAAAATCTTTCAATGAATTAGTAAATCTCGATTGATTAACACAATACGTAATATTGACGAACGCGATCATCGGTTGACATTTGATTAATTTGTTTGTCGTATTAACGTACAAGTTCGTTGTATTTACGTCACTTTTTAGTTCTGTGCAGGGTCTGATTCTCAACCACCACACTCAGGTCGAGGGATTAACAATGGGATAAAAACAAAAAACTAAAAAAAAAACACAACCCATCCTACAATCCTACTCACAAAGGAGGGAAGAGATGTAAATCTCCCTCATGCGCCCACCCTTCCTTGGTCACCGGATATCCGCTCCAATATTCGACAATATTCACCACATGCACCAATCCCATCATCCCGGCCCCATTATTAAATCTTTAGCAATTCATTGTGGATCTAATTTATTACTCATATAAACATCATTTGTTTTAGTGGCTGGGGAAAATATTTAAAAATAAAAGAATTTAAACTGAATAAGGTGACCATCTAAACGAATTTAAAGAAAATTAAAGAAATAATACAAAAAAAGTTATACAATAATTAAAACAAAGAAAACCTAAAAAAAAACATCATCAAAAATTTACCTTTTACACTGAAACAATATTAAAAATTATAACACAGTAAAAAAAAAAAAAATTAATATGCAACTAAATACAATACTTAAAAATAATACTTATACTTGACATTGCCATTGAGTTTATATGAAAAGATTTATTTTTTGTATACTATTAAATCAATAATTGTCCTATTGACCAATTTTAATGGGATTTGAGGGAATTTTTTTCTGGGTGTAATAATGTTTTTTTGTTTACAATCTGCTGTATATAAATTTAATATGTTTAATAACATTTTGATTTCAAATACAAATGAATGGAAAGATTGACATTTAAAATTATTTTTATTTACGGTATTTTAATCCAAAACAAATATATTAGCATATATTCACACAATACGACTTCAAGCGACGTCGGAAAGGTCAACGTCGTCCACAATGAAATTCATTATAACCTGGACAACGGCGAGGCTGCTGTCCATCGCGCAACTCGAGCATCTGCAAGACATTCCCAAGGTGCGCAACCTGGAACTGTGTTGGTGCAAAGGTTAAACTTCGGTATGCCGCAGACGATGATGCAAAGACTTTGCGAAAGTAGTCGGATGGTTCGGATACTGTAGCTCACGGACCAATAATCCCAATAATATTAGAGACATCCGCCATAAGAAGTGTCGTGTTGCCGCCAACGGGTACATGTAAAAATACAATTATTTAAATATATTTAATTAATTTTAGGATAGCTTACCCGTTGTTAAACAATTTTTATAAATGACAAAATAAAAAATAAAACAGCCAATTTCTAGAAATTTTTTGTGAATGGTAATTGGAAAAGTAAACGCTGAATTTAACATACAATTTACTATGAAATATTAATGATCAAACCAATTCATATTAACTTTACTAGAAACGCTAACAAATATAGAAGGTTACTGTTTATAGTAAAAATATATAAAACGTATTAAACTTTTCGATATACTTTTTCCCTCGGTGTACAATTAAGTTATGCCAGCCAAGGAAAAGGAACAAAGAAGATATATTTTTCTGCTTTTTTTTTGTATTCGATCAAATTTCTCCTCCTTTTTTTATTTCGCTACCTAAATGAGCTTACTGAGGTTGGACGGTTTCCTATATATTGGTTTTATTTATTTTTATTTTTTTGTTTATTCGCCTTTTTTTTACCGCGATCTTTTTGATTGCTTTTCGGTAGCAGCCCTATTTTCCCTTTCGAAAATTCCCTCTGGCCACTCTGAGGAAAAGAAAATTTAAATAAAAATAAAAAAGATACAATTTAAAGCCACTTTTCTAATTTATACAAAAAATATATATATATATATATATATCTATATATATATATATATCTATATATATATATATATATATATATATATATATATATATATATATATATATATATATATATATATATATATATATATATATATATATATATATATATATATATATATATATATATATATATATAAATAATCGTACATTCGCCTTCAAGATTCTTTATGGAACAATCTTATTCGGTGGCTCAGCAAATTTTTAGTTTTATTTCCGGTTAACCACACCGTTCCGCACGCTGGGACCACAAATCTTGAATCGTTTATGATTCGTTATGGCACGTAAATCGGTCTTTGGTGGATACGGTAAATCGGTCGTTAGTGGATACGGTAAATAAGTCGTTAGTGGATACGGCGAATTATTGGCGCTGAATGCACCTTTGCCCAATTCGCTTTGTTGGTGTCGCGTTCACAATAACGCAATTTATTGGACATACGCCAGAGTAGCATAAGTTCGTACTTTCGTACTATTTTCAGTACGTTTTTATTTTTTCAGTACGAAATATTCAGAGCTAAGTACCCGTACACACGAATAGTACTTTAAGTCAATTTCAACCGTGAATATTGTTTTTCTTTTCTTTTGCGAATGTCAAGCGTATAAAGAGCGTACGTAAAATGTATGAATACGCTGACGACTTTGTACTCCGTCGTATTCGATTTATATTGGAAATGCATGCAAGTTTTGGAGCACAAAATACATTGTACTGATGGTACTCTGTATAAAATTAGTTCAGATTTCGTTTTCACATTACTTTAATTACGATAAAATTGATTAAATGCATTAAATAGTTTGAATTAACTATAAACACATATCAACATGATAAATATTAATAATTGAATGTTCCAATGTATGCATTATTTTATGTAATGATAATAAATAGAGGTAACTGTAACACTTCAAATTTGTTCACTATTTTATTCATAGAAACTAATAATAAATATATTTTTAGTTAATTGTAGGCTATGAAAAAATCATTGAATGACTGTTTGTTATGAAATTTATACTTGATAATTTGTCATCAATTTCTTATCATAAAGTATAAAATATATTAGCATTTACACGACGCATTATTTTATAACATGTAATTTTTTTATGTATTAAAACATATTTGTAACAATAATTTTTTTTTTTAATATTAAAATAATAAAATATCCCAAGTAGAACTTTATACGAAATGATACCTAAAAGGATGTCTTTCTTATGTGAACTTATTTACATTCTCAAAAAGCTATCTAAAAGATTAATTTCTAACAAGTCCCATATGCACTGCTAATTAGTTAGCTAAATGATGCCAGTATTCCGTAATCTTATTGTCGTACACAAAAAGTTTTCAAAAAGGCTACTGTTTAACAAGTCTCTTTCGTATCGTTTGGTAGTCAGTGTAACGATGCCTAGAAAATGTTTGTTTACATTTCTGACAATTTTAAATTTTCTCACAAAATTAATTTTATTTTAAATTTTCTATCCATCAAACAACATACAAAAAAAATAAAAATTAAATTAATATATCGAAAAAATACTGCACCAGCAAACCGTATTCAAACTCCAAGAAGTCTTCGGGCGAGTCGCTGTGCGAACCTAAAAAATTCCCTACCAATGTCGGAAACACAAGCCTCTCTGTGGTAACGACCATAAGGGTGTTTCCGCGCGTAATAGCGAATTCATCACTGTCGCAGATAAAATGCAAGCCGAATTCAGGGAGGAGATTTAAGGTATTGTACTGGACAAGCAGATGTAGCTGGACCAAAAAGCACATTTGCAATTACATAAAATATAGAAGTAATGGTTGCTAGCAAAAGTTGAAGAACTGCTGCAGCGCTATATTATTTGCGACCTGAAGACTTCGCCGAGAGCCTAACGACTCATATCGCAACAGATTCCGAAATCCAACTTAGATAAGATAAAGACACAGCTGCGAGACAGTCTGCAATCGCTGCAGACAATTATTAACCTTTACAATGTTTTAATAAAAATATATTTATATCTTTAAATATTCGGTTTTCATTGTATTCTCTGTGGAAAAATGAAAGTTTTACTTTTATTTACGCTTTTTAGCATTTCGTTTTTGTACACTTTTACATAACTTAATCCGGTTATCTATCAGTTGCAAAAAATACTACTCTTAGATAATATCTTTAAGGCATCTTTTTGTATACAAGACATCTTTCTCGTAACATTTCGGACAAATTTCGGAAATCGACAATACTTAAAAGATAACTTAAAGGCATCTTTCAGACATAATTTGTCTAGTTGGGATGTTTTTCAAAATATTAATGAGAAGGTACAACCATCGGATATTGATTAGCGAATGAAAGGAGAAAATAGGACATTTTCAATTATTTATTAACTTGTGATAAATAAATTTATCAAGAAAAAAAATGAAATTAAAAATTAACAGTACAGTTTTGTTTCCTACACTCTCAGTAAATAATTGTTAAAATTTAACAATAACGATTGTTGTTTATTTAATAATTACAATTGTTAATTTTTTTGCTTTGATTTGAGTGATGATTGTAGCTTTTTCAGACTTAACAATCAGTTTTGGGGAGATTGTTAAATTTATTGTTGGATTGTTAAATTTAAATTAATTGTTAAATTCAACAATTCGATTTTTAAAAAATTGTATGTCGAATTAAAACACTTCAAAATTTTATTTTTGTGTCAAATAATTTTTCATTTGATTTTCACGCGTCGTGCTTTTGTTGATTTTTGAATAACAAAAAAAAAAAAATAAATAAATTCGTAAGAATAACGCTCGCGAATATTTATGTATACATTAATAAAAAAATACCAGCAATGCCAAAATGTCCGTCTTTCCTTTTTTTTTTTGGTTGTCACTGAAAAATTTCCGTCTGTCCTTTAAGTTTTTTTTTGTTGTCACTGAAAAATTTCCGTCTGTCCTTTTTTTTTTTTTGGTCATCAATTTAGAACCCACGGAAAAATATGTACCTTTTTCATCAATTTTTACTTTTCTACAAAAAAAAGTACGTTTTGATGTTAAATAGTACGTTTTTATTTTTTTTATGATACTTTATTATTTTTTCAAAATGCATGTCTGACATACGCGAAAGGTGAGGTTCTCTTGCTTATTTTGGGTTTTGGAGAGATTATTGGCTGCACTCAGCGACCTCAACAGCTGCGGGACTGCTACACGCATAGAAATCTATTGTTAAAATTTACAATAAATGATTGTCATTTGAATTTAATATAATAATTAAGTGGCAACACTTTTTTTTCTGCCTCAGCAAACTTCAAAATAAAAAATCAAAATAAAGAAACTTCAACTACTATTTTTTTTTTACAAATTCGATGCAGATGGTACACAAAATGTAAGATATGTTATTAATTAATATATTTAAGTAACTAATTTGTATTTTTAAGACAGGTTTAGTGAACCATTTCTGCAAAATACGTAGGGCAGTATGAAACTAAAACAATGATCATTAATTCTCGACTGGCAAAATCATGCAGGACAACTCCTTCTACATTGAACTTGACCCGCCTATCGAAATATAGTTGGCGACAGGCCACATACATAGCGACTTGATGCTCATGGAACTGCAAAGTGTCTCGAGCAGCACTGCCCGGAAGCTACTGTGATGTAGTCCGTTTTAGTGGCGAGATAGTCATGGATAATGATGACGAGCATGAGCGGCATGAGCATGTGTTAAACGCTTGCCTATGGACTTGTTTAAAATAGTTTGTAATTCAATAAAAAATATACAAACATTAACAATTTTGTGTCTTTTTGTACATACGCAACAAAAACAGTTTACAAATATTCAAAATTGGACAATTCCATTTTATTTAAAAATGACAATATTGATTGTTTTCAGTCACAATCGAATTATTGTTGGAAAATAACAATACAATTTTTAAAACCGACAATAAATTCACAATATTATAATGGGATCTATTTTGAACATACATATTGTTATTTTATTGTCGGATCTAACAATATATTTCTATGCGTGTAACTAACTGATCGCTCACTTTTATTGAATGCGCCGCTACCACATCTATCAGATTACAAAACAATTTAATATTGATAATTTATTAAAGTTGCATACAACTCTTTAAATGATTAAACAAATATTTTTCCAATCTAAATTTCATTTTTGTTTGTATATATTTGAGTTAAAATGTCATCGATAACAAAGGCAGCGCAAATGTAGCGTAAAAATTTTATGCTGGATAAAATGGCGATCGTTCACTAAACATGTTGAGGGCAGCATGCCATTCAAGCGAACAGTTGCACAACTGCTGAGGTCGCTGAATGCAGCCAATAAGCGAGTTGGTATAGTCAGGGTAGCCGTGTTCTTAAAACCTAGCGCTTACTACTTTTTTTTTATTTATTTGTGTATGGATTTTTGTTTTTGGTTGTGATTCCGACGTAATCCTATTTACGCGCCTTGGGTTTTCTTGTTTTTGTGCCCCATGTATCCTCTTTTTCTAATTCCCACAGGAATAAAATTTATTTATTATATAATTTCTGTGTACTTTTTCCCTTCCTTTTTTTCCACTCAACTCCTTATACCCTTCCTCTGGCTCTACGTATGTTCTTTCGTTGTTGCGTATGCAACCCCACTATGTCTTTCGTCCAGCAACCACTCACTTCTACAAATATAAATATAATTTTTCAAGAATTTTCCAATTTTAATTACTTTTTTTTTACTCTTTTTTTCTCACTTTCGTTCTCGCGTGCGAGTTCTTTACTTTATTTTTCGTATAGTTTATATTATCAAAAAAAAAAATTGATTTAAAATGTTCAGTGTTAATGTTCTGTGTTAATTTTCAATGTTCAATTTTTATTTTATTTTTTTCACGTCTAGTGCCTTTGAATGCGAATTCTGAACTGGCTTGTCGTTCCGACCAACCTTCGGTGACACCGTCGGTTTACCCGCTCAACTTTAACATTTAACAACGCCCGAGTCCGCTATCCCAGTAAATTTTAATTTTTCGCGCTCATTTTTTTTTTATTTAAATCAAATATGAAAATATTTATTTCAAAATAACATTAATATTTCCTTTATTCGCGCCTTTTTGTGGAAATGACGCTAACATTCTAAATTGTTTCCCTACAGGATCTTAGTGTCCTTCCTGTCGCTCGCACCCACTTGTGTTCATCAGGCGCACAGAATTTTCAATAGGTGTACGGCTCTGTATGATGTCTTGAGATTGCCACATTCGTAACAACTCATTTTTGAGTGTTTGTTTTGTTACGGCTATCCACCCTGGATTACGCAAAGTCCTGTTCGTTTTTTGACGCATGTGCTCTTATGCACTGCATTGCCGACATCCGTCAAATAGATGAGGCGAATTCTCCATTTGCAAAAAACATTTTCTCAACTGACATAGTTGTCTGTGGTTGTCTGCTGTTTGGTCTATGTGGTAACTTTTTTTGATTTATATATATTTAACATAATATTATATCGAGTTTTCTTTTAGGTTTTAAATCAAAAAGGTAAAATTTTGTATTATATAAATCGGATTCAAGCATTGGAGAAAGCAAAAAACTAGTCGAGAGTTTTGGCACTAAAAGTGAATTTCTTTGTTATGTTTTCCAGGGCTCTGTGCGAAACAAAAGAACGTGAAGTAACATTGGCTAAAATCGATGGCGATATTTTGGAAAAGTTGGTGCGTTATTTCAGGCAACACCGTACTGTGAGCATTGGAGAGAGCAAAAAACTAGTCGAGAGTTTTGGCACTAAAAGTGAATTTCTTGGTTATGTTTTCCAGGGCTCTGTGCGAAACAAAAGAACGTGAAGTAACATTGGCTAAAATCGATGGCGATATTTTGGAAAAGTTGGTGCGTTATTTCAGGCAACACCGTACTGTGAGATGACTCTATCGAGAAACTACTCGCTGTAGCTCCAATCCTGCAATACAATGTTGTGGTGCCGGTCTGTTGTGATTTCCAAGTTGAGGAACTGCACGTTTCCAATTGTATTGGCGTCGCATATTTCGCTGAATAGCGAAACTATGAAACACTTGCCATAGAAGCCAAAGCCTTTATATGCAAAAATTTCATGAAAGTGAGTACAAAATGTTTAAATATATAAAATAAAAACAAATATCCAATAAAAAATTAATTAATAGAAAAACAAAAGGGTTTTGATTTTGTATAACTCTTATTTCCGCTGAAATGCACATTACCGGTCGAATTGAAATAAAAAAACCCGCTTTCCCCTGTATTTTTGAAGTAAACTGAGAAAGCAAAAAAGTCGCGGTACAATATTTTATTTTTTTTTTGGATTGCATATGGGCACCCGCAACAAAAGTTATATCGATATCTTAAAGGCAAAAGATAGAAACCAACAGAAAGAAAATTTCACAGAAGGAGAAAAAAGTCTCAAAATTGAGTCGAAGTGTCATTTTATTGAGCTGACAATTATAATAGTTTGGCACAATTTTCAAAATATCCAATACTTGCAGAAAAATGTACATGTCCCAATTTATTTCGAACAATTTTTCAAATCATGAATTTTTGATGCAAACTTCTACGTTTTAATGTATATCAAATAACATACTTATTAAAATGTAGTTAAAAACATTAAATTCTGAAATTTTAAAAATACAATATATGTAATACCAGTGTAATTTTATTAGCAAAACTATTGTATGTTTAGGGTTTACCAACATTACTTCAACAATTTTTAGTCCATATAAACGCAAATGCAGAAAATAGTTTTAATATCGTAAAATCAATATAATATAAAATCATCACATGAGAATTTATTAACCGCATGGGTCGTTTTCAAGAAAACGATATAGAAGATTTGTATAAATATGCCTCCAAATCCTCCTAAATGATGAAATATAATTTTCGTATAATATATAATTGTTCATGTAACATGGCGTGTGCGAAATAATTGATTTTAAAATACTTAAAATACTTGAAATATAGTGTGCACATTATTTGAAGTATTACTATTTAGTGCAGTACTAGCTTTTATTAACATAGTGTAATTTTAGTGTAATTATGTATTTAACCCAATAGCTAAGATCCTCGTCTTATATGCGGAGGGACTCAATGGAGGCGGATTCAATCCCTCTTCAATGCGCAAAAATGAAAAAAAAAATTCATATAATTTTTTTTTTTTAAAAATATGTACATAGAATACATTTCACATTGCATATACATATATATTATTTAAAATTTTCTCAAGTATTGTAGAATTTATTATATATACATATTTTTTCTTTAACTGTGTTAATTTAGTTTAAAAATTTATTTAATTTCCAATACAAATTTAAATTTCCAAAACAAAATAAAATGTTAGATAAAAATTAAAATAAATTAATTAAATTTTTTTTTTTTTAATTTTATTTCCCCTTATTTTTTTCATATATTTTTTCCTTTTTTTTTCTATAAAAGAAAAATTAATAGTTCATTTCTGTTAGTTATACATTTTTTTTCTCTATATTTTTTTTCTTCTCTTCTTATTTTCTTCTTCTTTTTTTTCTTTTCTTATTTTCTTCCTTTTTTTTCTTCTCTTTAATTAAAATTTTCATACCTCCTTCTTTTTTTTCTCTTTAATTAAAATTTTCTCCTTTTCTTAATATTAGTTCCCTTTTTTTTGTTTTTCATATATATTTCTTTATTTCTTTTTTTTGTATTCTGTATTATTATGTAATTTAATTGTTAATATTATTTTTTTGTCTTCTTTTTTTTTTCTTCTCCTTTTTACTTTTTAATAATTTTATTCTTTTTTTTTCATCTCTTCTTATTATAATTTTTTCACTTTTGTTTTCTTTAAAATTTAAAATTCTTTTTAAAAAAAAAAAAATAATATTTCATACCTACATATATATTTTCTCCATTTTATTTATTTTACTAATATGTTTCCTCTTTTTTATCGATTCAATTATTAAAACTTTTTTTTAATTTTAACTGCACTAAATATTTTAATGCATAAATCGCTTTTTTTTAATTTTAAATTTAAATAAATAAATTTTATTTATTACCTGTTTTTTTTACATTTTATTTATTCGACTAATATATTTATTTTTCGTTCCTTGTTTTTTAATTTTAACTATACTAAATATTTATATCTCTCTTTTTTTAATTTTAATACTAACTGATATTTTTCTTCTTCTTTAAGAAATTTAAATTATTATAAGTAAGTTCTTCAAATTCATTTAAAATTTATTTGTTATATCCAAACTTATTCAAATTGAATTATATTAATACACAAAAGTACCTATGATTTCTCTGCATGTAAAAAAATATAATTAGAATTGCGATTTATTTTCTAAACATGTTTAATATTTTAATATTATTTTTGTGTACTTATAAATATAAGTCACATTATATGAAACTTCCTACTGGCATGCCGGTAAAATTGAATTATATTTATTTGCATTGTTTATGGTATCAAAAAAACTGCAAGATCTGCATTTATATGTCAGCTATTAACGCTTGCTTAGTGTATGATATACATACGTTCGTACAAATTGCATATGTGCTTCAGCATGAAACACTTGGGGGAATGACTCTTTTTAAGGTTTGATAGCTTGCGCTATTAATATAGGTCAGTAATGCAATTGTTGGTTTTGCATTATCTGTATTGAATTCGACAATTTTATGACTAACATTGATTTAATTTTAAATTGGTTGGTTGCTTGTGCTTAATTTATTTCTTTTCTCAATTGATGATTTACTAACATTAAAATTATAAGTTATTTTCCTTAAATAGTTATATATATATATTATATATATATTTACTTACTGTTTTCCTAAACTATTTATATTTATTTTATCCTCCAAATGACGAAGTATGTAATGTTTTATTTATGGATTACTCTTTATCTTATGGTTAGATTTCTTTTATCCAACATAATGTTGCAATCTACGAGTTTAATTGTCAACGCATAGCTAATTCGTTTTATAAATTTACCTTCATGGGTTCTATTTTAGTGTAATATTATAATATTTTAGTTTTAACGGCATACACTAATTGTGATATGCCTTTAACATATTATTGTGAATTTTCTTATCTTTGTTTTTGATCAATATCGTCGTGGTCACTGGCCCACTTCCCTCTACGACCACGTAGGGTCCCTTCCAAATTGGAGAGAACTTATTCTTCCTAGTTTGGTTTTTCATTAAAACCATGTCGTGTGGTTTGAATTGTATAGGGTTGAGGTTCTTGTCGTATTGTTTTTTCGACACCTCCTTGGCCCTACATTGATTTTGCCTGACGATCTCTTGTGATCGCTGTATTTGGTACTTTTATACCTTATTGTAGTCTTCTGCGTTATATAAAGGTGAACATTTACGCTTTAAATTCGTAGGCATGTCGAAGTCAAACCCGTACAACGTACGGAATGGTGTTTGACCCGTCGACGTGTGCACCGTGTTATTATGAACATGCATTGCAGAATTTTACCATTGGTCCCAGTTTGACCCATCCTCTTTAGCAAAACTACGTAAATATTCTGCTAGTGGACGATGACTTCGTTCCAATGACCCATTAGCCTGTGGATGATAGGGTGTTATATGTAATTTTTTAATTCCTATTAATTTACATGTATCCGAAAATAGTTTGGAAACGAAGTTCGATCCATTGTCTGTTACCAATACTTTGGGTATATTGTGGCGTGTAACTATTTCGTTAAAGAATGCCTTTGCTATGGTGTTGGCTTCCGCATCGGGTGTAGCCACACAGCACATAAATTTAGAAAAATCGTCCTGAAATGTTAAGATGTATTTTAAAGATGTATTTTTTATTGAAATGGTTTCAGGCAGAATACCCACCAGGTCCATGTACACTTTGTCAAAGGGTCTGACTGGCGTATCAGTTAGAACCATTGGCATCTTCGTCAGCCTTGAACTCTTGTTTATCTGGCATTTTGAACAATTTTTCACATAATCCTTTATTTGCTTCTGCATACCCTTGCATCGGTACTGTTGCCGAATTCTTAAAAATGTTTTTACGCCACCTTGGTGACCACCTAACGGTGAATCGTGAAAATCTTTAATTACCGTCTCTAAGTCCCGAGGTTCAGTTAGAATTATTATATTGTAATTTTCCTTTGTTACCAAATCGTCAGGATCGCATTCTGACTGTTTCTTATCGTCTTCCTTGTCTCTTTTCATGGTTTTCGAACGTGTTTGTACTACAACTACTTTTTCAGTATTATTCGGTATGCGGCTAAGCGCATCCGCGTTTAAATTACTTGTTCCCGGTTTATAATGAATTTCGAAATCATATTCCGATAATTTGTGTCGGAAACACGCAAGACGTGATGTCTGATCTTTTCAGTTTGCTATACCTTTTAGGGGCTGTTGATCTGTATTAATTTTAAATGGTCTTCCCAAAAGATATGCCCTAAAATTTTTTGTTGCCCATACAATTGCCAAAAATTCTTTCTCTATAGTAGAGTAGCGTGTTTCCGCATAGTTAAGAGACCTACTGGCAAACGCGATCGGACGGTCGCTGCCAACTTCACCTTGCGAAAAACCGCGCCAATTGCTTCGTTACTGGCGTCTGTCGTGAGCAAAAAGGGTTCGTTAAAATCCGGCTACGCTGTATGGGTGGTGTTAGTATCTCCAACGTTGAATTATACTTACTCCTACTTTAGTACTTTAATTATTTCCCAATAAATAATTTTATATTTGAATTCTTTTAATTTAAACTTAGACTTTATTTCAACACTTTTCAGCCCAATATTTTTGGCTTCTTACACCTCTAAACTCTATTTCACAACTCACTTAAAATTTAACTATACTATTGTAAGAAGGCATGTTTCAAATCTACATGTTCCGGCAGAGTGCCGTGCGCAAATTCCACTCACTATTTGCTTCCGTAAGGGAAAAAGCCCTTAGCCAATCATGCTGCTGCTGGTTTGACCCAGCTTCGCTCATACTGTTGCTAGTTCATTGGCTTGCTTGACTATGACACATATGTCCTACGTTGCACTTTAATGCAACGTAACGATAACTGCATGAAGTAGTCATCGCGTAAGTAGGTCACGATACGTTTATAATATCAACGTATAGTGACTTACCAAAACACACTATGTTGACTTACAACATACCTCCACCCTTATTTTAAGAAAAAATTATTATTAAAATGAATAATAGTTTTTTCTTTTACATAATTGATATTGCCTAAAAATTATACTCTTATCAGTTTACTTAACAAGTCTTATCAATATATCTGAATATTATCTTAAAAAAAATATATGGTAAAAATATTACAATTTATCATATTCTATTTTAAAATGACCCCACCACCGAACATTGTTTATAATGCACAGAACATTGCAGTTGGAAAAACAGTAGCTTCTTAGGTTACCGCTTTGTAATTGCTTTGTTTTGTGTTATTCTGTTGTTATTCTTATTTATATGTGCGAGCAATTATATTTTAACTAAAATACTTAATTTTTTTTTCCACACCTTTTTATTTTTATATATACTTATATTTTTTTTTGTTTCTTTTGTTTTTCAATCCCTCTTTTGTTTTTCAATCCCTCATATTATTAATTCTAATTTATAATATATATTGAATTTTCTTCTTGAATCCCTTATACTCATACCCCTAAATCATTCCATAAGCTGGTCCCAATGTCGTTATGGTTGGCTTTCGACTATGCTCTTCGTCCTCATGTTTCTGTTTAACAACTCGTTGACTTGTGGTTGGCCGAAATGAAATACGCTCCGCTAACTCGTTCTCCTCAATTTCTACGCTACTGATGGCATTTACTGTTGCTACTGTCTCCCAATCCTTCAGTGACTTTGTTAATTTTAGCTTTCTCGATGATTCTACTCGAAGGTACCAAAAATACGCTAATACCACGAAGATTAATACCAACACTACCACGCCGTACGATGCTCCCATAGTCTTCATCTCGTGCTGATGCTTTAGCCATTCTAGCCGCTCCTGCTTCTGACTCATTTCCGCTTTCAGATCTTCAAAACTGCGCTGGCCATCTCTTAGTGCTGACCGTAATTTGCTGTGGTCCGACGTCTGTATTGGCAAAAGTGTGACTGACGCATTTTCTGTGCGTAACGCTCCCCAATCCCCCTTTATATTTTCGATATACAAGGTGTGCTTCTCTTTTTTATAGGTTACATTCCTGAACATTCTTGGTGCAGATTCATAAGGCAATATTAATTCTCTGTTGTGCAAGTCGCAGGCCTCATTCACTGACATCCACGCCATCCCTGCTAGCGTCAGTGTAGCCGTGTTTGTTCCGCAAATCGCTTTGAAAACCGCAGGCGTGTCAAACCTGAACAACCAGGAGTTTGAAGCCAATAGTTTCACTACCAACCCTGAACTCTTCCTAATAGCTACATGTTCACAGGTATTCACTATATCTGTCCTTTGTTGCATTAACGTGACCTCACAAAGTACATTGCTGCTGGTCATAATCGTTCCCGGACGTCTACATTGCGTTATCTCCTTGTCCATCTCTTGGTTCACCGTAACACATCTTAAATGATCCTCGTGCGTTAATCCTATGAATCTACTCCGATCCTTTCGGTCTATTATCGTAGGATGCAGATCCCCCTTGTAGAGATCGTCAATTATTGCCATTTCTATTGATTGTTGTCCCTGAATCTCCATTAAATTAGCATTTATGGTTGACTGTATTTCCAACAAATGTAACATAAACTGTACTTTGTTGAGCTTGTTATCTATATCTCTATTTATTTTCTGCTGTTGTTGTATGGTGTTGTTCAGTGTCATCTGTAGTTCTTCCACCTCCCTTAGAGAATCCAGCAATGGTGCTGACAGTTTTCCAAAATTTGATGTCATCACCGTCACCTGTTTCCTCATGACGTCATAGGTTTCGCTCTCTCGGTTCTCAATGTCCTCCAGATGTTTGTATATCTTTTCTCGATCACTGTTGTCCATTACACCGAAAGCCCAGTTAAAGCCCTCACCTACGAAATTTAGCGACCTCTTTTGGCGATTCTTTTGAATTGTTCTTTTAATAACACCCTCATTTTTCTGTAATGTCCTCATTATCGACGATGTTTCTTGCATTGCCGCTTCACACGATCTTCCGAAATTCATTCCTGGTACGCTTGAACTCATTTTCCGGCACATTTCAATGGCTGCTTCCATATATTTTTTCGTTAGATCCAGAAAATTCGACAACTGCAGTGGTATGAACTTAGATATCACTGTCCATTCGTCACTATAAAATAATGCCTCAGTAGTTTTCTCAAAAAATATTCTTGTCTCGTTCATCGGCGTCTGCGTGATGTTGACTGCTTCAGCTGCTACCAACACCAGAACCAGCATAAAGATCTTTTTCATAATGTCCCTAAAACAAAAATAATTATACATACCTATTATATATATAATTATTTACACTTATGTCCTAAGTTAATCTATTTTTCCCACCTTAGCATACTACATAAAATTATTCCATACACTTACATTTTAATTTCCACCTGGTTCAAATTTTTTATCTTCTTTTTTTTACTTTAAAAATTCAAAAACCTAACGTTTCTTTATCCAAATTTAATCGTTTAATCTCAACTTTATATTTAATATCTATTTTGTCCAAACTTAAATTTGCTATAGACGTACACTCACCTAAACAATGTGTCGTGAGTTATCGAACTGTCCTCAGTACTTATAAAGTATCCAAATTCAGTATTTTACAAAAACGGCGCCGGCTATCTTCGGTCGAAATGCGGAGTCAAATTCGCGATTTTTTATTTTTTTATTTTAAAAATGTTCATACCTGTCTTCTATGGACGACAATTATTTAGTTGCAGTTTATTCTTTGGATATTCAACTTCAATTTTAATCATGTTCCGTAAGTAAAAATTGTATTTATTTTTATTTATATATATATATATATATATATATATATATATATATATATATATATATATATATATATATATATATATATATATATATATATATATATATATATATATATATATATATATATATATATACATATATATATATATTTATTTATATATATTTTTTGGTTATATATTCTTCAGCAAATGTTTTTAACCCTACTGCGGCCCAGGGCCTACAGGAGGACAGGCGCGAGCAACTGCGCAAGGAGCAGGATCAGCTGCCCGAAGGCACCAACCTCCTGCCGTGAGGCAGCATCCTTTAACAATTCGCAATCTAGACGCGTTACGACAACAAGGATTAGTCATCGAGCATTCAGACGAGCACAGTTAGTAAATTTATTTAGATTTTTAAATTACTCATTTCTATTAAATATTTTTTTTTTTTAAATTAATTAATTTTTTTTTTTTTTTTTTTTTGGTTCTTTTCAGACATTCTCACAAATTTTGATGATATTGACTTCAGTGACGACAACACCGAGTATGTTCGAGGTAGGAAGAGCGACCGCCAGGTTATGATCATCTGGAATAGCAATCAACTAAAATATTTCGAGGCATATTTGACAACGCTCAGGGCGAATTGGTGGGATGAAGGTGTTGATACACGCCTGCATCGCCTCATCGAATATTACAAGGATGATCCAACATTTGAGGTATTTCTTTTAATTTGCCGCGAAATCGTGCGTTTAGAGAAGGAAGCCGGCGTGCTGATCGGGACGCTGTTCGTCCCGCGGGTGGTCATGTACTTGGGTGCCTTCACCCCCTAAAATATGTGAAATTTATTTGAAAATGATGTAAAAATGATGTGAAAAATTATATTAAAACCAAGATTAAAAGAAATAAAATACCCACATAAAAAAATAATTTACATCTATCCGTTGTTATTATTTGGAAAACAAACTGGTTATTTTCATCGTCGATTTCTACTTTTTCTTTTGTTTTAACACCAATCGCTTGTTATAAAAATTTATATAATTTTCATGGTCGATTTTTGTTCTTATTTTTTATTTGTATTTCTTGCTTGTTAAAAAAAAATAAAAACAGAAAAATTGCAAAATAACAACAGAAAATTGCAAATTCTGCATTTAGTAACGCGTTTTATTTTACTTAATTATGCAAATATATATATATGTATATTATATTTTTTGATCTTTTTGGTCGACCGCGATTTATTTGCTTTTACCTTTTGTAGAGTTTATATATAATTGTATTTAACTTTCCAATCTGCCTATGCCATTGTTTCTTTAGATCATTTTTATTTCTTCCTATTAAAAGCTTTTATCCTATTATATTCCTAATAATATCATTCTATTTATGTAATTTTACATTTCACTTTAGTTTATTTATCCCTATATTATATTTCATTGATTTCACGATTTCATTACATTTATTTTTACTCCCCTTTTTTTTGTAAATGCCATATAATTCTATTTTGTTTCATTATCTTTAATTATTATTTTTCGTTTTATTTATTAATCATATTTTACCCCTTATTCCGCAACAACTTTGGTAAGAAATTACTCTTTATTATATATATATATATATATATATATATATATATATATATATATATATATATATATATATATATATATATATTTATATATATATATATATATATATATATATATATTTTTTTTAAACCAATTCTTCCTACTTTGCACCTTCCCTTTACTCCACGCCGTCTCGCGCCATCTAGCCATTTATTATGATTTTTCATATTTTATTTAATGCATTAACGTATCTCATTTCATTTGTAGTGCATTAACAGCGAGCAGTGGTTCCTATCGTATGAGTCAATGCCTTTGACTGACCTATATTAATTGTAGTGACAATTCAACTTTTATTTTAGTTAATTAGTTTTATTTTATTATTATTATTTTTTTTTTTTTTTATCATTAACTGCTATTAACTTGTGATATTTTCACACTCATCTAATATAATTTGTTAAATTACCTTACTCCCTTATCTATTTTCTTTATTCAAACTTTGTTACAAATTAATACATAACTATTTCCTTATGCACTAATTTATTTCATTAATATTAAATCCCTATATATTTATTTTATTTAATCCCTAAAACTCTTATTTACGCGTACATTGCTTTTTTTTTATTTATTTGCAATATTATGCTTTTAACATGATCTAAATTATGTGTTATGATAATTACGAACTGTTTGTTACGTTATTTATTTTGTTATATTTGCTTCAAAATTATATGCTTTTAATAAATTGTTATGGAATTTTTTCCCTTTTCCTTTGATAGAAATCATCGTCGTTACAGGACTTACTATCGAAAGTACTTCGTACGGTCCTACCCAAATGGGTGAAAATTTATTCTTTCTGTTCTGATTTTTTAACAATATTTTATCACCTACGCTAAATATTTTTGGGTGTAATGTGCTATCATAGAGTTGTTTAGATTTTTCTTTTGCTTTTTCTTGATTCTCTCTAACGATTTCGTGTGTGCGTTGAATTTGATATTTTAATAACTTGTTATAATCGTCGGTATTATATACTGGTGAACATTTTCGCTTAAGATTTGTTGGCATCTCAAATTCGTACCCGTATAAAGTACGGAAAGGTGTTTGCCCCGTGGACATATGTACTGTGTTATTGTGCACATGCATTGTTGAATTTAACCATTGGTCCCAGTTCGACCCATCTTCTTTTGCAAAACTCCTTAAATATTCTGCTAACGGTCGATGGCTTCTTTCCAAAGACCCATTAGCTTGTGGATGATATGGTGTAATATGTAATTTTTTAATTCCTAACAATTTACAAATATCTGAAAACAGTTTTGAGACAAAATTGGAACCATTGTCAGTTACTAATACTTTCGGTATATTATGACGTGTAATGATTTCGTCTTAAAATGCTTTTGCTACTGTATTTGCCTCCGCATCAGGTATGGCAACGCAGCACATGTATTTTGAAAAATCATCGATATATTTATTTCTAGATATAGTTTCCGGTAAAATACCTACACGATCCATGTATAATTTATCGAATGGTTGTACAGGCGTATCAGTTAAAACTATTGGCATTTTAGTAAGCCTAGAACTTTTATTTACTTGGCATTTTTGACAATTCTTAACGTAATCTTTTATTTGTTTCTGCATATCTTTCCACTTAAATTGTTTTCTGATTCTAAAATATGTTTTCACTGCGCCCTGGTGACCCCCTAATGCTGAGTCATGAAAGTCTTTCATAACAGTTTTAATTTCCTTTGGGTCAGTTAATAGTAGACTTGAGTTTAATTCGTTCTTGGTGTCTGTTGTTATTTCATCCAGTACTGGCGTGCTCACTTGTTGTTTGGTTTTTGAAATTTGATTATATAATTTATTCTGTGTGGTCTTAGACCGTGTTTGGACCGCAGTAATATCTGGTTCTGGATGTGGAATTCTTCTTAAAGCATCTGCGTTCAAATTCTGTTTACCTGGTTTGTAAGATATTTCGTAATCATATTCTGATAATTTATGTCTGAAACGGGCTAACTTTGATGTTTGAAATTTCAGATTTGCTGTACTACGTAATGGTTGATGATCTGTATAAATTTGAAAATGTCGGCCTAGAAGATAAGCTCTAAAATATTTCGTTGCCCAGACTATAGCTAAAAATTCCTTTTCAATGGTGGAGTAATTTTTTTCTGCTCCATTTAATGCCCTACTAGCAAATGCTATTGGTCGGTCGCTCCCTACTGTGCCATGTGACAGTACCGCACCTATTGCTTCGTTACTTGCATCCGTTGTAAGTAAAAAAGGTTTTGTAAAATCTGGATATGCGAGAATGGGTGGTGAAATTATTGATTCTTTTAGTTTAATAAATGAATTTTGACAATCGTCGGTCCAAGTGAATTTAACATCCTTTCTAAGTAACTTATTAATTGGTAATGATAATTTTGCCATATTCTTTATACATTTTCTGTAATAATTAATTAATCCCAAAAACGCTTGTACTTCTTTTTTATTTCTTGGTACCGGAATATTTTTTACGCATTCAACCTTTGAGTTCCGAACATTTATGTCCTAAATAGACAACTTCGCGGCGCAAAAACTGACATTTTTCTGTATTTAATTTTAGATTGTGTTCCCTTAATTTCTGCAATACTCTACTCAACCTAAGCTCATGTTCAGCTAAATTCTTTCCGTACACCACTATATCATCAAGATAAACAAAGCAATCAATACCCTGTAAACCTGTTAATATGTGGTTTATTATTCTTTGAAAGGTAGCTGGTGCACCTGTTAAGCCAAATGGCATTCTGTTAAATTCGAAATGACCCAGTCCTGTACTAAAAGCCGTTTTTTTCTTTATCTCATTCTTCTAATAAAACCGGATGATAACCGCTTGCTAAGTCTAAAGTTGAAAAATATCGACTATGTCCTAACTGATCTAATATCTCGTCAATCCGGGGAATCAGAAATACTTGTTTAACTGTTACATCATTTAGTTTACGGAAATCTATTACTAATCTCCATTTCTTGCTACCTTCCTTTCCGCTCTTTTTTGGTACCAGCAATAATGGTGAATTCCAAGGTGAGATACTCGGCGATATAATGCCGTCATCTAACATTTTTCCTACCTGTCTATTAATTTCTTCCCTATGTGTATGGGGTAGCTTATATTGTTTCTGATTAATTGGCGGTTGGTTCCACTGTGTAATTATTTCATGTTTAAGCGCTGACGTGTATGTTAATTCATCGCCATCTAAATGAAAAACATCATGATAAGAAATACACAGATTTTGTAAAGATGTAATTTCGTCTTTATTTAAAGTTTCATCAATTTTCATTTTCTCTAATAATTTGTTAATTCTGTTTGTAATGTTTACTGAATTTATGCTGTTTATTGTAGAATTATTTGTATCCGATTCTTTATACTGATTAAAATTTGAAAATTTTGGTTTAAAAGTACTGTCTATTATAATTTCCTTCTCTGTAGCATTTAAAACTGAGACATGAACTCTATTTTTGCTGACATTCGATATGCTTTCGCCCACATATACTCCTGGACAAATTTCTTGTTTATGTATTAATACGATCGGAATTTTTGTTTTTAAACGTAATGATACTATCTTTGCGGTTCTAGGTTCTATTTTTAATTCCTGATTTAAAAAAATATTTTCCATATCTGTCCGTGTCCTCATAGGTAATTGTATAGTATTGTTTTTATCTTTATCATAAAATATTAAACTCTTATCTATAGCATTTATTATGGACCTATTCCATATATTATCTCGTCCTATTATACCATCAGCGGGTATTCCTTGCTCAATTGCCACTACATGCATCTTTAAACAGAACCACTCTATACTACTATGCTGAATGTTTATTGTCCCTAATGTCCTTACGCATCCCCCAAAGGCACCACTAAAGTCCTTCTGAGTATTTTTATCAAAACCTGGAAATCTTGTCATCGCCCCCTCCTTTACTATACTAGCATCTGCTCCCGAATCTACCAGTAATATGAGTTTTCCATTTTTAGCAACCTCACAAGGTACTTCGATGAAAACATCACTTACATTAGGTAGTTTGAAACAATCACCCTGCCTACTGCATATTATACGGTTCCCTCTTTTACTAAACCCACACATATTACATCGAATCTTCTTACTATATTCTACCACGAAATTCTCAAAACTTTTTGATATTCTTGATAATAAGTTGTTTACTCTATACCCTACTTTTACTACTTCCTCTCCAAATGTTCCCTTATATTTTTCATATCCTGCTATTTTTTTTATTTTGTTCCCTAATGTAATCGACACAATACTTATAAAATGTATGAAATGAATTATTATACCTGCTACTGTATTACAAACCAAACACGGTGGCTCAACATATGTATCAACGGTCACTCCCGACGTTTGATGAACAATATTTTCGCTCACGGTTTTTTGGCTGTTATTCGCAACTTTGGTAGCAAATGTGATCACAGGCTCCCTTTGCGTATGATCCACTATTTCTACCTTTGACCTAACTTTACTAATGTTAACGGGACCCCAGCTTACTGGCCTTGACTGGGCCCCTGGTAGTTTCCCTTATTGTGATTGTTACTACCGTTTGGCCCAAAATTTTGCTTAGCGTGGCAATCCGCTATCATATGGCCAACTTGACCGCACCCATATGATGCTCTATTACTTTTGAAAGGCCTATTAGGCTTATCGTTATTACTGTGATTATTTCTAAAAGGATTATTATATCCATTATTTTCATTACCATAATTAGTATTATTATTATTATTAGTATTCCTATTATAATTATTAGTGTTATTTCCATGATTGGGAAAACCTTCACTACCCCCTTGATATGGCTGATTTGGTTTCTGTTGACTTTGATATTCGTTGTCCGGAAAGCCTTGGTATTGTTGATTACGATTTTGCGGCTGTTGGTAACCGTTATTTAGAAGTTCTTTGTATTGCTGATTTTGTTGGTGCGGCTGTTGGTAACCGTTATTTAGAAGTCCTTTGTATTGCTGATTTTGTTGTTGCTCCTGGCACCCTTCCAATCTATTTAATCCGCATCGCCAACTCGATTCATGTCCGTACTTCTCGCATTCTCTGCAAAATGGTGTATTTTTGCGGATATAACAGTCATCCCTTGTGTGTCCTGGTCTAGTGCAAAAAGAACAGACTGGCCCTTTTTTCATGGCACCCCCTGTATACCCATTATTTCAATTTTTTTGATCTTATCTTAAAATTCTAATATCATTTTCTTGATTATTTTTACTATACGAAGTTCCATTCGGTATTTTTTCCAAACTATACAGTTCCTTCGGTAGTTTCGGCCCCCTCTGTATTGTAGCCTCTGCCCTTAACGCTTCATCTAATAAATAATTTAAATTATCCGCCCTGCTACTCAACAGTTGTATCTTTACAGTCGGGTCACTCACTCCTACTTTAAATGCTGTGAGCACTGAATTTACTAGCTCTGTGTTAAAAACGTTCGTAGAAGAACATCTTTTTGTATATTGTATCAGCTATGTCGTTTGCGTTCGACTGTTATACTTCTAATCGCTTTGCAAATGCCCTCAAACTTTCCCCTCCACCTTGATATGCTTGTCTTATGTTGTATTGTACGGAATCTAATGTAGCTACCTTTAAATATGTGTTTTTAAGCAATTCAAATAATGATTCTAAATCATCGATTTTCTTAGTCCTCACTAATTCATATGCATCTCCATCAAGACGCAGTTTAACGCATATCATGAATTCTTCTTGATTTTCTTCACTTATATTAAGGTTTGATGCCTTACAACCGTCTATAAATCTTAAAAGCTCCGTTTTTAGGTACGGTGAATCTTCGCCCTTGAACACCGGGACCAGATTTCGTACGCATTTCGAAATATCGTCTGTAGGCATTTCAATTATTGTTCTATCTGTTGTTATGTTTTCTAAATTTTCTTCTATTCTTAAAGATTCTTTATGGTATAACGAAGTTTCTTGTGCTAATTTTACCTCCGCCTCTAAAAATCTGATCTTTGAGTCTAATTCTCTTACTTTGTTAGTTGCCTCTTCGACTGATTCAAATTCTAATCTAGGTTGTTGATGCAGTACTCTAGCTACTGAGTCATCAGAAATATCTTTTTCTTTTAACAAAGCTCTTAATTTCTCGTTTTCCGACTCTAAACCGCAGGCATGATCTAACAATTTATCGTTTATTTTTTTCGTTAACGCTGCAAACTCGCCTTTCCAGTTTTCTATCTCCTTTATTTTATTTTCACTCTTGTGTTCCAAGAAATATATTAGTTCTTCGAACACGACATCTACTCTTTCTACTTCGGAAAATACCTTTGTACTATTTATTTTATTTTTTATTAATTGTAAATGTTCTTCGTTATTTACTTCGAGGCTGATTTGAGCCCACAATTTCTCCGTAAACCTGTCCAATTGCCCTAATATATTCCTATAAGCTAACTGTGACTGTTCCAATTCCGCCATATAATATTCAAAAAAAACAAAAAATATTATTTAACCCCTAGAACTCTCCACAGTTCACCTGGTTTCCCAATGTTAAAAAAAAATAATTCCAAATTCGTTCATTAAAATGTTAGTTAGAGAAATATTAAAAATATTCTAAAAATTTCCAATGTTATTTTAAATGTTCTAATTATTTTAAATTTTTCTTTATTTTTAATTGAATGTTCTTAATATTTTAAATTTTATTTAATTTTTATTTAAATTTAAATTTATTCAATAAAAATGAATTATGACAAATGAATATTATTTTGAGTCACAAAAAAAAATGTTTCTAAATTCGGTCTATTTCTACTACAACTTCTATAATTTTCAGAAATACTCACTTCAAATTCCTTTGTAACTTCCTTTACTTACTTACTTACTTACTTACTTAAATGGCCCTCACAACCCTGGGTCGGTTTTGGCCGCTTAGATAAAGCCGCGCCAGTCGCTTCTGCTTTGCGCGCGCTGACGCCAGTTAGAAATACCAAGCGTTGCCAGTTTGTCCTCAACTTGGTCTTTCCAACGCAGATTTGGACGCCCTCTTCTACGCTGTCCACCTTCGAGCATCGATTCAAGCACCTTCTTAGCTGGAGTGTGTTCATCCATTCGTTCGTCACGACCTAGCTAGCGAAGCCGCTGGATCTTGATGCGCTTGACTATGTCGTCGAATAACTCGTACAGCTCATGGTTCATCCTGATTCGATACTCGTTAGTAAAGCAGATAGGGCCAAAGATTTTACGGAGAATCTTTCTCTCGAACGCTCCCAGTACTCTCTCATCGGTGGAGGCCAGCGTCCATGTTTCTGCACCATGAAGTAGGACGGGCATGATGAGTGATATGTAGAGCATTATTTTTGTCCGGCGAGTGAGGGCTCTACTTTTCAATTACCTACTGAGCACCTGTTGGCAAGAGTTATTCTCCTTTTAAACTCCAGGCTGACGTCGTTGTTGCTGTTTACGCTGGATCCCAGATAGACGAAGTCCTTTACAATGTCCAACTTGTAGGTGTCAAAATCAGCTTTTTGTCCAAGGCGCACGGACTCCTTTCTGCTTGTTGACACAAGGAACTTCGTCTTGTCCTCGTTCACCACTAGACCCATTCGACGCTACTCTTTCTCCAATCTGGAGAATGCTGCGCTGACTTCTCGTGTGCTCCTGCCAATGATATCAATATCATCGGCATATGCGAGCAGCATGAAACTTTTGTTGAGGATAGTGCCGCTTTGACTGATTTCCACAGCTCAAACTATTTTCTTCATCAATAAATTAAAAAAGTCGCACGATAGGGTATTTATTTTTATTTCGCGAAACACATCGGCATCTGTAAACAAAATTAATTTTAATATATTTATAAGAAAATTCAATTTTAATTCAATACTTACCAAATTTTTACAACGCACATTGAACATGTGGAAATAAATGAAAATTTTATTATTGACATTTATCACGTCGCTGGGTTGCCACCGGGTAATTGTGTAGTGAATTTCGTCTCAAGTTTTTTTTAACTTCGAAAACCAACGTTTAAATAACATTTATTTATTCGGCTTGATAATTACTTTAAATACACATTGGTTGTAAAAAAAAAATCTCCAAATTCATCGAACCTTATACTCATTGCGTATTGTGTGCTCAGCGGCCAAAAATACTAAAAATGGTCCTAGGCAAATGAAATTTAATACCCATGTTATTCTCATCAATATGAGGTATATGTGTAAAAATGGGCGTATTCTGTCAAGGGACACGCCTACCTCCCATACAAGCCACATGCTTATGTACACTGAGAAAACAGGATGTTTATGAAAGTCTTGCTGCAACTATCTGTTTAAATTTACG
Source organism: Dryomyza anilis (assembly GCA_951804985.1). Classification (NCBI taxonomy): domain Eukaryota; kingdom Metazoa; phylum Arthropoda; class Insecta; order Diptera; family Dryomyzidae; genus Dryomyza; species Dryomyza anilis. The sequence continues at coordinate 67,907,566 of OX638131.1, forward strand.
CCTTGTAGCAAATATTCAAACATCCCATAAGTTTCAATAAAGTTGCAGCAAAACTATTAATATTTATTAAATATGATATAACATCAATGATAATTGTGATATTTGCAGTTGACTGATAGCAAACATCCTGAGTTCATGGACATTTGCAATGAAACTCTTGAGTTATTTTGACATTTGACTACTATAAAAAAGGAAAATGGCGTACTTTTTCCATACGCTCGATTTGTCAATTAAGTAAATCAAATGTTTTAAAAAAGTGCCAACTCAAATATTACATTTTAATGGTAAAAGTGAAAATAAAATATTCTGTGATTTAAATTATCAACACGTGATGGAAAATATTTCTTTTCAGAGTTTACTTTGATGACAGCATCACCGGTCGGACTTGATTCTTCTGCGAAGAAATCTCAAGTCGTTGTACAATTTTACCTTCGAAGGATCTATAAAGACGATGGCGATGTATAACCAGGATACTGTTTAAATTCTAGAATAAATAAAAATACATTTGATTCATTTTATTTTAATTCAATAAAAATTATTCCGCGAATTCTAATGGAGTACCTTTTCCAAATATTCCACAACTACACTCAAAAGAAAATGTCCCATTAAATACTTAATGGTACGACCATCAATCTTATGGTTCATGAAATAATATTTTTTCTTTTTTAATCAAAAGTTTTTTAATTAATTTGATAGTATTCGAAAAATTCTGTACCATAAATCTAAATATTTTAATATTATTATTTTTAATAGAATAAATACTATTGTTTTAATAGTTTCCTCCTTGTTCGTTTTGTACGTCATTCTGCGTGTTTGTGTTTGTTCAAAATGGTCGCATGCATTTTTTGTAATAATCCACATAATTAAACGCGACATTGGTAAGGACTTAATGTATTTAATGTAAATTCATTACATTTGACCTTTTTCTATTTATTTCAGATAATAAATAATAAATCGAACTACTATTATGGCGACGGACTCTAAATGCAGACTCAAGTATTGGAAACTGAAGCGAACATTGAATTTACTATAACCTTTTGCAACGAGAAGTGTCCATTTATGTGTGTGATTTTTTAAAAGTGAATTTCAGTTTCGACATTTTATTAAAATAAATTATACAGTAAATTAACTAAAATCTACTTTTATTTTAATAAATTATTAGGAAATTGTAATTCTATTAAACTATAAAATTAATAAATAGTATTTATAGGTTTTGCTTATTGTAATTAAAAGAGCACATTATAAAATTTATGGTACAACGAAATATTGTATTAACAGTTCCGATATTACTGAATTAATGGGACGCATCGTATAAATTGTTTTTCTATTGAAATACTATTAATTCACCATGTTTTTTTTCTGGGTGTATTTTCCTATTTGTAAGATGTTTAATTGATGGTTGCTATAAATAATCGTAAATTTAAAAGATGGTTGCCAGCAATATTTATCGTATTTGTGGGATGTTTGAAAGACGTTTGTCTTAAAGACGATCTAAATAATTTGTAAATAACTTGATATTTAGGGTTGTGATATTTCTGGTAATCATCATTGTTTTCTTAGTGTACCTATAACTCGTGAAATATTGGAGATAAAGTTACAAAGTTCAAATCATATGAATCTAGTAAGCACGTTAATATATGTTTCAAAACTGCACCCAGAAAAAAATCATGGTAAATTGATAGTATTTCAATAGAAAAACAATAATTTATACCATTAAAATTGGTCAATAGGATGCGTCCCATTAGTTCAGTAATATTGAAACTATTAATACAATGTGTGGTGGTACCATAAATTTTATAATGTGATATTTTAATTACAATAAGAAAAACCTATACAAATTTAATGATATGTATTATTAATTTTATGGTATAGTCGAATTACATTTTCCTAATAATTTATTAAAACAAAAATGTACTTTAGTTAATTTATTGTATATATTATTTTATATAAATGCCGAAATTTTTATTCACTTTTATAAATACATATACAGACACTTCTTCCTGCAATGGTTATTAATAATTTAATGTTTGTTTTGGTTTCCAATAATTGATTGTAGTACTTGAGTCTGCAGTTATTTTTGAGTCCGTTGCTATAATAGAAGTTCGACGTATTATTTATTTTCTGTATTAAATAAAAATATAAATATATAAATATAATTTACTTACATTAAATACATTGATTCCTTACCAATTGTTGCAAACCCCCAGGTTATAGTCCCTGTCATGGCTTGCACCGGCTAGCGTGCGGTCTCGGGGAGGTTCTCAACCGCCATGACAGGGCGAGGGGCGAACAATAGCCTAGTTTTCCGCCTCCGCCGAAAACCAGACAAAAATATACATTTTACGTACATACATGACAAACTTCTCATATGTACACAAAATCTACAAAAAAAACTAAACACATTTCACAAAAAAAGAATTATTCTCAAAACCACTAAAATTGTCGTTACCAAATTTTGCCATCTTGGTCCTCGTCATTGCGCCCTTATGTTGCAATTAGCAAATCATGTTTTAATTTCTAGACACAAAAAAAGGAATAAATTCACTTACGAAAATAGGAAAATAAAGTGAACCAAAAGTGAAGTGAATTTAATATAAACGATAAGTACAAAAGAAAATAATAAACAGAAAAGAAATTTTGTGGATTACAGTGACTACAAAAAGTGCAAAACAAATCAACAAAAAAAACAGAGTGCAGATAAAAAAAGGTGTATGAAAAATAAACAAAACAAATTTGAACTAAAAGTGAAATAAAACGTGAGCGAGGCAAAGAAAGTAAATGAAAAGAAATTCTGTAAATTACAGTGAATACAAAATCACAATCACAAACAAAAAAACAAGCAAAAAGATATATAATGGTGAGTATTGTTGTATCACCATTCATATACCAAGAAAAAAAAAACATAAAATTTTCTGGTGTAATTTATAAATTCTTTTAATATTTTACTTCTAGAATATACTTTTTACAAATATGTAAAACTTAATTATTTAGGCCTGATTTTATTTTTTTCTTCGCAAAAGAATTACTTTAATATTTAAATCTACATCTACATTATTTATTCACAGTATACAACATCAAACGAAACAAATAAAGTTTAAGAAGGGACTTCAACAACAACCGACTGCAACGGTTGGTGCCACGCAAAAGGTACTTAAGTGAACTTAAGGTGAGTATTTTGAAATTGTTAATTTAAATAATTTCAAAATTAGTGAAAATACATATATTTTCTTAAATATATTTTGGCCAGGTCTTATCGGTTTGTGGAGGATACTTTTCACCTCAGGATACGAATTCCCTACCTCAAAAAAGATCTCTGGAGGGGATGGAGTTTTGGACAAAATTCCTTTTTTTTCTACGCGACTATGATTGGTACGATGAACCTCTCTGCTCCTGTAGCAGGGGGTTCCTCGTGCCCCTCCATCTCCCAAATTTATGAGACAGCTAGGAATCTAGAGGAGGATAACGACAATGCAGCGGTTCCCATACAAGTAGAGGAAAGTGTCGGTTCGGCTATGCCTACGACTAATCCTCCACTGTATGGCTGCTCGACAGTGTTGTTTCCTCTCAGGGCTCCTTTCTGTCACGTATTTGGAAACATGGGTCGATCGAAGGAAAGTGGCATCTAATCCTAGAGAGACCGACGCCCAACTGGAAGCTAAACTTCCATTGGAGACCGGACCCGGATCTCTGAATACAGAGGTCAGGTTGGCCGATGCCCAAGTGAGTAGGAGAAGGAAAAATAAAGCGAAAGATCGCAAAGAGGCTGAAAAGGCTAAAGGTGACTCTGAAACTTTCTCTTCCCCAGCTACCACAGCAAAACGCGATAGATCGGTGGAGGTTACTCCGACTGAAGCTGGACCATCCGCTGCTGCTGTGGTGGAGGCCAATGCACCTGAGAAGCACAATGGCAAGAAGTTTAAACCTTCACTGCTACTGCGAAACCCCGTAACTCCCAGAACTCGACAGTTTCCAGTGATATTGCTTCAACAAGCAAGAGCACTGGTGCTTCATGTTCCGGATTGGCTGCGGATGAACTGCCTTCAACATCCACTGGCAGAGGTAGGCTAGCAGTATCATATCGTGATGCTGCTCGCAAAGCTCTTCCGGTCGCGATTATTGGCAAATTGGGGAAGGAGCAAAAGATGAATGATGCAGAAGTAAAACACTGCACCGATCATCTTTGGCGGCTAGTCAGCACCGGCGGTGTCAGTGCAAACGCAAAAGGCTATGAGACGAGTGATGGCATCATGAAGGTGCTATGCTCGTCTCAAGCCAATTTCGATTGGATTGCCACAGCCGTTGCTAAAATCCCCTCCTTGGCAAATCGCGCTTCGAAACACTTTGCTGTCACCAAGTTAACCCAATTCTGTTTGCAAGACCTGGTGGCAACCAAAGTGAGCTATGAAAGCGATAGTGGATGGAAACATCTGATTGTCGACTCAGGCTACTTCCCCTATGACTCACTACTGCCTCCTCCGCCAAAGGCAATTGGTGAGCTCATAGAGTACTATAATCTTAAGGAGACCGGCCTTATTCTTTGCAGTGACGCTAATGCTCAACACACTGTGTGGGGCAGCAGTAAAAGTTCTCCTTGACTTCATCATGACCTCCAATCTGAACATTCACAACACTGGTAATAAACCCACGTTTGTGACTGCTAGAAGACAGGAAGTGATTGACCTTACTTTGTTTAACTGTAGACTGAGAGAGTCAACCTTTAACTGGAAGGTTCTTAAAGAAGATTCTTTATCTGACCACAGGTATATCGAGTGTCATACTGACCGAGAGGTGTTGCCCTCTATGACGGTAAGAAACCCTAGAAAAACGAACTGGGCACGCTTCAGACATGAACTTGAGAATTCCCTCAATATTCCTGTCAGAATTCGTACCAAAGAAAGTATTGAGACGTCCGTTCAAGTTATGAACGATGTCATAAATTCTAGTTTTGTACGAACATGTCCGGTACGAAAAACGTTTTCTAGACCTCCCGTTCCTTGGTGGAACGCTTGTCTTGAAACCTTGCGCAAGGATTCCAGAAAGCTTCTAAATAGGGCCCTAAGGAGCAACTTAGACTCTGACTGGTTTCTTTATCGAGCTAAGCAGAAAGAGTATAAGAAACGAATTCGTAAATCGAAAAGTGTTTACTATAAAGACTTCTGCAGTAGCATCGAATCCTGCAGTGAGACTAGCAGATTGGTCAAGTTTCTTAAAAGAGACCGAACTGCTCGACTGGACTCACTGCGGAGACCTGATGGCCCGTATACTGAGTCTAAGACAGAGGCACTCAGTGTCCTAGTTGAGACTCACTTTCCGGGAAATCAAATCCACATAGGGACACTTTGTAATTCCAGCACTGGGGACTGCAATAACAACTCTAATGTGACAAAACATGACTGACAGGTTGCCAGATTGGTTGTGTACGATGAAGCCATCCAATACGCAGTGGCCTCTTTTGATGGCTTCAAGTCACCTAGACCGGATGGCATCTACCCAGTTATGCTACAGGAAGGTATAACCCAATTGCTACCATGCCTAAAGTAGATCTTTAGAGCAAGTCTCGCATGGGCATACATTCCGGCATCCTGGCGTTTAGTTAAAGTAGCCTTCATTCCTAAAGTTGGAAGAGAAGACTATGCCATAGCCAAGAGCTTCAGACCCATTAGTATGATGTCCTTCATACTAAAGTGTCTAGAAAGACTAGTTGAGCTGCACATCAGAAAAACATCGCTGTCAAGGTACCTACTATCATCAAGACAACATGCCTACCAACGTGGAAAATCCTGTGAAACAGCATTGCAACATCTGGTTGGCCGGATCGAGCATGCTTTTCAGAGGAAGATGTACGTGATGGGCATATTTGTTGACATCGAGGGTGCTTTTGATAATGCGACTTTTGATGGAATGTGTGACGCAGCTAGAATGCATGGAATAGATGAAACATTGGTCAAATGGCTAAGGTCAATGCTAATGTTTAGGACCATCACTCTCTGGTGTATGCTGGTTGACACTCTAGTCAACGATCTCGATGGACCAGGTGTCTATTCCCAAGCCTATGCAGATGATGTTGCCATTCTTGCCACAGGCTTTTCTCTCAATGAGGTCTGTGTTAAAACACAAAACTCATTGAACCGAATTGACAGCTGGTGCATTAGACACCTGTCTACTGGAGATGCCCTCTGATGCAATGATAACAGAAATATTACCAAGACGAAATTTTGAGGTCTGCCAACCTGACATTCAAGACTGGCTAACGCCTGACTGTGAGCCAGGTAGAGGGTCACACCTTATTTTCACAGACGGCTCCAGAACCGATCAGGGATTTGGTGCTGGAGTGTTTGTGGAACCGGATGACTTCACTTCGCCTTAGGCGACAATGCCTCGGTATTTCAAGCCGAAATCTATGCTATACTTATGGCTATGGACTACATTGCGCATAATAGATGGCAGAACAGGGCTATATCAGTTTGCAACGATAGTCAGGCTGCTCTTATGGCCTTGAACAACCAGGTCATCACATCCAAAATTGTACGTCAATGCAGATCACGTCTCAATTGTGTTGGTAAATACAATACACTGAAACTGATTTGGGTGCCGGGCCATAAAGGAGTTTCGGGCAATGAAACATCTGACGAACTAGCACGTGCTGGATCTGAGGATAATCCATTTGGACCAGAACCTGTGCTTGGACTACCTGCATCTACGGGAAAATTCGTCATCAGCGCTTGGGTCGCCTCCGCACACAAGAGCAGATGGCTGAATGAGACGAAATGCAGATTCTCCAAGCTCATGACACCGACGATAACCAAAAGATCGGCCTCGTTTCTACTATCCTTAAGTAGAAAGGAGTGCAGAAAACTGACGGGACTTCTAACGGGACACAACGCATGTGAAAAACACATGAACGCAATCGGCCTGGCCGAAAGCGCCTTATGTTCTGCCTGCTACGAAGAAACTGGCACCACAGAGCACTATCTCTGTGACTGTCCAGCATTTTCTAGAATTAGAAGGCAGATCTTTGGCACAGACGTGATGAGAGAGGATCAGCTTCACTCTCTATCACACAATAGCCTTCTTAGATTCAATAATGAATCTAAGAAGTATCATTAAAAACCAGGGAACTGGGTCACAGCACAATGGATATAACCCTGTCTGAGTGCTGTGGCTCTTTTTTTTATCCCACTTTAAAAAAAAAATGATTGGGATGGACATGGTCAAGGTAATATATTTCTTTTTATTTATATTGACTATACGCCTTTCTTAATCTTTTTACAGGTTTTTTCTAAAATTTACTTTAATACTGCTTATATATATATATATATATATATATATATATATATATATATATATATATATATTTTTTTTTTTTTTTTTTTTTATTCATCAATTTAATACAAACTATACATTTATTTCTTTACAGGTTTTTTTCTTTTCCTTTTCTACTTTTAACTTATTTTAATTCTCTTCAAATTTTTAACACGAATATAAATTTCTTTTCAAATTTTCTATAATTTTTTTTCAGGTTTTGTATAATTTCGTTTTATTCTTTCTTTTCAGACTTTTCAATTTTAGACAAATTTCTTTTCGTTTCAGGTTCCTTTTGGGTAAGTATCAGTATAATTTTATTTATGAATTTCTTGACAATATTGTATTTTTTTACAGGTTTCTTTTTTCTTTTCAGATTCTTTTACGGTGTCTTTTACGGTGTCTACATTTAATAATTTTGTTTTCTTTTCAGGTATTTAATACTTTTCTTTTCATTTCAGGTGTTTTTATTATGGGTAAGTATTGTATATTTCTTTATGAAATTTTAAACATTTTATTAAATTTTTATTTTCAGTTTTTGTTTCTACGGTAAATATTTATATTGTTTTATTTATTTATTCATAACTTTTTATTCCTTTATAGATCTTATTAAAAATCTTCATTTAGTGGCTGAGCTAATTTCATGCCACTCTAGCAACATATATTTTGCACAGTTCTTTTTTTTCAAATTTCTTCGGAAATAAAGATGGCTTTCGATTTGTGATTTAAATTTTAAGCGCAATTAATTGTAATTTTGCCTATTTATCTATTATTGTGAATTTATTTTTTTGTAATGGTTATTTAATATCTTGTCTTCTTTTTTTATTTCAGGTCACACGCTACGTTTAATAATGTGGATTATTACAAAAAAAGACATGCGACCATTTTGAGTAAACACGCAGAATGACGTACAAAACGAACATGTTTGTATTCGTTTTATGATTTTTACACCACGTTTATTATTATAGGAGGAAACCATTAAAACAACAGTATTTATTCTATTTAAAATAATAATATTGAAATATTTAAATTTTTCAAATACTATTGAATTAATTAGAAAACTTTTGATTTAAAAAGAAACAACTATTAATACATGAACCATAATGGTCGTACCATAAAGTATTAATGGTACATTTTCTTCTGAGTGTGGGAGTGATCTGCCTGGATATTAAGTGATTATCGAATGTATATTGAACATGGATATCGAAACTTTCGCTGGAGAAAAGCGTTCGATTGATTGTAAGCTTGAAAACCATAGCGTTCTCCAGCAAAACTGGTAGCTTTTTATCCAATTTTTTATCCAATATTCCAACGAGTTTTAACTTAATAAAATGTGGTTCTTGACTTGATGTTTAACTTAATTTTGAACTTGAAATCAACCTTCAAATTACACTTGAATTCAAGCGCATATATTTCTCTAATTGAAGGTTTATATATAAAATAAAAGAAAACGCATATAAAGTTATAATACTATATATTAAAAGGAATTAAAGTATGTCCTACAATAGATTCTCGTTTCTGTGAAATAAAAAAGAGCTGCAACAGTACACCCAGAAAAAAATTCTATATAAATAATAGTTTTTTACTATTAAAAATAGTCAATAGGATAAATTATTATTTTAATCGGAAAATATAATTAAATACTAGAAAATACCATGACATTGCCATTGAGTTTATATAAGAAGATTTATTTTTTGTATACTATTAAATCAATAATTGTCCTATTGAATAATTTGAATGGTATTTAAAGGAATTTTTTTCTGGGTGTACCTGCGCCGGTGGCAGTGTACAGGAACTTCTTGTAAAATCCACGACGTGCCGGGAAGATAAAACCAGTGAATCCAAATGCGCCACTGCGATGTATAACACTGCCAGGTTCGCACAAAATATCAATGGCATATGAATGAAAATATATTAATAAAATTAATTAATTAAAAATCTTGTACTATTAAAAAAAATGTATTTAATATAACAATAAATCTTGTTAATTTACTTCCAAAGAGATATCTTGTTAATACAGAAATAATAATATTGTAAAACTTTAAGATATTTTAAATTGGCGTACAACAAAGTGTTGTTAATATCAAGAGACATTTTGTTATATATAAATAAAAATGTGTTTATATTAACAAGATTATCATGTCACTTAAAAAACAATTCTCGTCGTAATTATAACGCTATCCTTTCAATTTAATTCATTGATTAAAAAGCATAATTTTAATTTCTTGAATTTATTGAAAAAAATGAAAAAATATTTTTGTGATGGAACTAGAGCTCTCGATTACCCCAGTTCTCGGGTTTTAAATGTTCGAACTACCCGGGTAGTTCTTTTGTTTGTTCGCCTGACCGCTTTTTTCTATGTCTGTCCGTTCGTTAGCTTAATGTCGGAAAGTGAAAAAAGACCGGACTTTTTTATTGCAGAAATCGGAAGCAGAAATAGTAGGAAATCGAATAGTACCCCCTAAAGAAATCCCAAAATTCCATTTATTGCTTTTGAGCGTCCGAGAACACGAAATATTCATAGAAAAATCAAGAGCCCTGGTTGAAACAACCGTTGCCTCTGGAAAATTGTAATTCATGTTGCTGCTTTTTGTAATCCTTGATGCTGAATGGCTTGATTTGATGTTCCATGCACATGCAAATAGAAAATACATTAGCGGAATCAGACGTTTATTTTTTTAAATTATTACCTGTGTTTATCTTTAAAAGTGTTTCAATTAATAAGAGTCTTGTTGCAACAACATGAATATTTTTATAATACAAATATTTTTAAGAGAAGGTTTAATTTCTCTTAGCAGATCTTGTTAATAGTACAACAATATTTTTTTGGATGTAGTTAACCTTGCCCAACAAACATTGAGAAAATTTAATTATAAATTATTAGGTAAATGTGGCAGAAAATGGTGCGGCTAAAAATGCGCCAATGTGAAATGTCCAGTGCCCGAACAATTTCTTTAACGGAAGACATCGAGTGATTTCAATGAGGGCAGAGCACTTAAAACCGCCAAGTCTGCTTTGGGTTTGTAAAATTTAATTTGCGTGCAGATTCCTTCTCGCAATAAATAAAACTAATTCTAGTAATGTTTTCGAGATTCCCAAGTATAATAACAACAATCTTGAACTAATTTGTGTTAAAGTTTGTTATAAAGTTTGTTATAATTTTTATACATACTCAATGCTTATATTCCTCCGAACAGTCCAATAGAGATTTATGACTCACTTCATGAATCCATTAAATTTGTTATAAGTAATCTGAATCCCAGCGATGATATTATTTTGGTGGGTGACTTTAATCTGCCTAATATATCTTGGTCGCTATCTGACGATGAAACTTTTTTTAATGCTTCTAATATCTCCTCTCGACTTGATCTGTTCCGATTTACAACAAGTTAGTTGTATAAAAAATCACCAACACAAACAATTGGATTTAGTTTTCACGACAGATTCATCAAAAATAATAGTTTCAAATGCCAATTACTCTCTATCTAATATTGATAACTACCATCCTCCTCTTGGTATAGTTTACCAAGCGGATGAAGTAATTCCTGACCTACTGACGGAAGATCAGCTCTATTTTAATTTTAGAAAAGCTGATTATGATCTTTTGAACAGATTAATTGATCTAAAATTTAATGATCATAACGCCTGTATATTTTCTGAAAGTTTGGATATAATTACCGAAAACTTTTATAAAATTATGTTTGAATTTCATTTTCTGTTCCTATTGAACAATAGCGCATTTCATCTTTATTCTATCCTTGGTACACCAAAGATCTAAAACATTTAAGAAATACTCGTAATAGAACCTGGAATTAGTATATTCGTTCCCAAAATACGGATGAATTGCAGAGAATTTCAATAACCTCTGTGCCAGTCTTTACAGCGATTATTTGATACAAATGAATTTAAAACTGTTAGGAGATGCAAATAAATTCTGGTCTTTTATCAATTTGAAAAAAAAGAGTGATGGTTTTCCCGCTTCTTTTAAATCAGATAACGGACAAACAAACGATCCTAATATAATATGTGGACTGTTTGCCAATCTATTTCGAAAATCATTTAGTACTGACTATTTTAGTCCAGATTTAAAACAGACGTCAATAACTATCGACCAATCGCAAAATTATCTTGTATTCCTAAACTTTTCGAAGAATGGTTTATCATTCCATAAAAAAACATTGCCATGATATTATTGACACCCGTCAACATGGCTTTGTAAATAGTAGATCAACTGTCTCTAATCTCCTGGACTTTACTAGCTTTAGTCTACGTTCAATTGAATCACGAAACCAAGTTGATTGCATTTACACTGATTTCAGTAAGGCTTTTGATAAACTTTCACATAAACTAATTATATTTAAATTGAAACTGCTAGGGTTTCCTCAGTATTTTATAGACTGGGTGGAATCTTATCTGAATACACGCTCTTATCAAATACGTTTTCGTGGTTGCTTATCATCTGCCTTTATCGCAACAACATCTCATATTAGCCGAATTGAAAGAATTCAAAAAAGGTTAGTTAGATTTGGATTAAACCATTTTAATTGGGTAGATCGTAATAATCTACCAAATTATTCAGATCGTTTGATCTTAATAGAATTGCAACCCTTAGAAGTAAGGAGAAAAAAATGCAGATATTGTATATATACATCAGCTATCTACAGGAATAATAGATTCTCCTGAGCTCTTAAACTGTTTTAAAATCAATGACAATCGTAGAAGTATTCGTACTAATACTAATATTTTTTATGTACCTTTTAATAGAACAACCTTTTAATCGCCTTTGCAAACAACTGTTCTTTTTTCAATCTCTCTACGTCCAAATTAACTCTTAAAAGTAATCTGCGACGCATTTACTAATATTCTATATTGTATAATGAAAATTTTATTAATTTGTGATGTATATAAAATACATGTTGTGAATTGTCCGAGCCAAATAATTTGTAAATATTTCCAGATAATGTTTTCACTAGCATAAAAACTCTCTTGGTATTAGCTGTGAGAAAATAAAATATTTTATATTATAACTATACATTTAATAAAACATCTGTACCGAGTACGTTCCTGGCTGAGTGTTAAATCTTATTTTGAGAAAGTACGAAATAGCTAGCTGTAGTAGCTAAACTCTATTATTATTAAGCTGCAGCAGCGAAGACTCTATCGAAGAATCTAGTCTGGCGGTGCTGAAGAAACGTTGTTCTTCAACGATTGCAAAATCAATGCCAGTAAGAGCCAGTGCCCAGCGAGTAGAAGAAAATCTTGAAGACGGTGCGGAAAAAGTGTAGACACTTCATCGCAATCGCGATGGTTTGATATTTAAAGATGATGATGAGACGTACACTGAGCGCCTGGAAATGCGTATTCAGGCGAACAAAGAAGGCTGCGTAAGCTGCATAGATAAATAAAGAGAATGCCCACAAGGCAAATCCTGCTAAATTCCAATTGCATTTAAAGAAACGGCTTCTGCTTTTTAAAAAATACAAATATATATTAGACATATTTTTCAAAGACAAAATATTTTGAAGAAGGTAACTCAGTGCAGCATGTGCGATACACTGAATTGGTGGTGTAGTGCACATAGATTTGTTTCAATTGAACCATTCGTATATTTTTTTCAAAATTGTGTATGATTTAATTGCAGTCAAATTGTAGTGTATTAATTATTCAATTAAAAAAAAATAACTGCAGTTTTTAGTGTATACACAATGTGTATCCTTACACTAAGAAAACAAAGATGATTACCAGAAGTATCATAGCCTTAAATATCAAGTTATTTACAAATTATTTAGATCGTCTTTCAGACAACCGTCTCTCAAGCATCCGTCAAATACGATAAATATTGCTAGCAACTATCTTTCAAATTTACGATTATTTATAGCAAACATCAATTAAACATCTTACAAATAGGAAGATAGTTAATGAATATTTGAAAAAAGTACTCCATTAGAATTCGCGGAGTAATTTTTATTGAATTGAAAGAAAAGGTATCAAATATATTTTTATTTATTCTAGAAATAAAACAGTATCTTATTTATATAACGCCATCGTCTTCGAATGTAAAACGACTTGAGACTTCTTTGCGGAAGAACGAAGGCCGACCGGCGATGCTGTGATCAAAGTAAACTCTTAGAAGAGATATTTTCCATCACGTGTTGATAATTTCAATTCCAGGAAATTTTATTTTCACTTTCACCATTAAAATATAATATTTGAGTTGACACTTTTTTACATCATTGGATTTACTTAATTGTTGTGGATAAATCGAGCGTAACGAAAAAGTACGCCATTTTCCCTTTTTTGTAGTAGTCAAATGTCAAAATAACAACAGTTTTGTTGCAAATATCCAAGAACTCAGGATGTTTGCTATCAGTCAACTGTAAATATCTCAATTTTCATTGCTGTTGTGGCAATCATCTCGTAACAATCTGCATATATGTCATATTTAAAAAATATTCATCGTTTTTCTGTAACTTTATTGAAACTTATGGGAAGTTTGAATATTTGCTACAAGGCGTAAATTTAAACAGGTAGTTGCAGCAAGACTTTCATAAACATCTTGTTTTCTTAGTGTAGGATGTTATAACATGTTTTTTACGAAATTGGTTTGGGAAATATGTTGCAGCAGTACGACACATATTTCCTCTTTACGTAAATTCTAAGTGTACTCGCAATGGCTATCCTTGCGATAACATGTAAATTGTTATCGCAGGGATACATGCAAGATATACGCAAGTGGGATTGTCGCAGACGGGTCTACCTGAGTGAAACAAAAGTGAAACTTAAATTGAAGTGTTCGCATTGCGTATATTATCAGTTTTGACTCAAATGGGACGGTGACTCAAAATGTTTGTTGGGTTGGCCACTTACATTGTATATAAGCTAATTGCGCAATTCTTTAGTATGGTTCGTCACAACGTTCCAGCACAAAACGAATGCTGCCTTCGATGGTTTTCCGTGCAGTAGAATTCTCGGGATGAATTTCGTGTTTGAACCTGCAGAATAAATAAATGTATGTTTGCTTATTCAAGCAAAAAACAATTATCTCACTGATCGTGCGCATGCAGTGGCGCATATAGTAGCATCATTGGGCCTGCAATTGTAGTGTGCAAGTTCTTCATTGTCAGGTCCGGTGGCCTTTTGCTTGCTGTCACTAGAGTCCTTGACTGAAACGGCTGCAAACAGTGAATTGGTCGGTGCGCCAATTTTTATTTCACGAAACACATCGGCATCTGTAAACAAAATGAATTTTAATATATTTATAAGAAAATTCAATTTTAATTCAATACTTACAACATTTTTACAATGCACAATGAACATGTGGAAATAAATGAAAATTTTATTATTGATATTTATCACGTCGCTGGGTTGCCACCGGGTAATTGTGTAGTGAATTTCGTCTCAAGTTTTTTTTAACTCCGAAAACCAACGTTTAAATAACATTTATTTATTCGGCTTGATAATTACTTTAAATGCACATTGGTTGTAAAATAAAATTCTCCAAATTTATCGAACCTTATACTCATTGCGTATTGTGTGCTCAGCGGCCAAAAATACTAAAAATTGTCCTAGTCAAATGAAATTTAATATCCATGTTATTCTCATCAATATGAGGTATATGTGTAAAAATGGGCGTATTCTGTCAAGGGACACGCCTACCTCCCATACAAGCCACATGCTTATGTACACTAAGAAAACAGGATGTTTATGAAAGTCCTGATGCAACTATCTGTTTAAATTTACGCCTTGTAGCAAATATTCAAACATCCCATAAGTTTCAATAAAGTTGCAGCAAAACTATTAATATTTATTAAATATGATATATATGCAGATAGTTACGAGATATTTGCCACAACAGCAATGATAATTGTGATATTTGCAGTTGATTGATAGCAAACATCCTGAGTTCTTGGACATTTGCAACAAAACTCTTGAATTATTTTGACATTTGACTACTATAAAAAAGGAAAATTGCGTACTTTTTCCATACGCTCGACGTGTCCACAACAATTAAGTAAATCAAATGTTGTAAAAAAGTGCACACTCAAATATTACATTTTAATAGTAAAAGTGAAAATAAAATATTCTGTGATTTAAATTATCAACACGTGATGGAAAATATTTCTTTTCAGAGTTTACTTTGATGACAGCATCACTGGTCGTACTTGATTCTTCTGCGAAGAAATCTCAAGTCGTTGTACAATTTTACCTTCGAAGGATTTATAAAGACGATGGCGATGTATAACCTGGATACTCTTTAAATTCTAGAATAAATAAAAATACATTTGATTCATTTTATTTTAATTCAATAAAAATTATTCCGCGAATTCTAATGGAGTATCTTTTCCAAATATTCCACAACTACACTCAGAAGAAAATGTCCCATTAAATACTTAATGGTACGACCATCAATCTTATGGTTCATGAAATAATATTTTTTTTTTTTTTTTTTTGAATCAAAAGTTTCTAATTAATTTGATAGTATTCGAAAAATTCTGTACCATAAATCTAAATATTTTAATATAATTATTTTTAATAGAATAAATACTATTGTTTTAATGGTTTCCTCCTATAATAATAAACGTGGCATAAACACGAATATAAACTTGTTCGTTTTGTACGTCATTCTGCGTGTTTGTGTTTGCTCAAAATGTTCGCATGCATTTTTTGTAATAATCCACATAATTAAACGCGACATTGGTAAGGACTTAATGTATTTAATGTAAATTTATTACATTTGACCTTTTTCTATTTATTTCAGATAATAAATAATAAATCGAACTACTATTATGGCGACGGACTCTAAATGCAGACTCAAGTATTGGAAACTGAAGCGAACATTGAATTTACTTTAACCTTTAGCAACGAGAAGTGTCCATTTATGTGTGTAATTTTTTAAAAGTGAATTTCAGTTTCGACATTTTATTAAAATAAATTATACAGTAAATTAACTAAAATCTACTTTTATTTTAATAAATTATTAGGAAATTGTAATTCTATTAAACTATAAAATTAATAAATAGTATTTATAGGTTTTGCTTATTGTAATTAAAAGAGCACATTATAAAATTTATGGTACAACAAAATATTGTATTAACAGTTCCGATATTACTGAATTAATGGGACGCATCGTATAAATTATTGTTTTTCTATTGAAATACTATTAATTCAACATGTTTTTATTCTGGGTGTATTTTCCTATTTGTAAGATGTTTCATTGATGGTTGCTATAAATAATCGTAAATTTGAAAGATGGTTGCCAGCAATAATTATCGTATTTGTGGGATGTTTGAAAGACGTTTGTCTTAAAGACGATCTAAATAATTTGTAAATAACTTGATATTTAGGGCTGTGATATTTCTGGTAATCATCATTGTTTTCTTAGTGTACCTATAACTCGTGAAATATTGGAGATAAAGTTACAAAGTTCAAAACATATGAATCTAGTAAGCACGTTAATATATGTTTTAAAACTGCACCCAGAAAAAAATCATGGTAAATTGATAGTATTTCAATAGAAAAACAATAATTTATACCATTAAAATTGGTCAATAGGATGCGTCCCATTAGTTCAGTAATATTGAAACTATTAATACAATGTGTGGTTGTAACATAAATTTTATAATGTGATATTTTAATTACAATAAGAAAAACCTATACAAATTTAATGATATGAATTATTAATTTTATGGTATAGTCGAATTACATTTTCCTAATAATTTATTAAAACAAAAATGTACTTTAGTTAATTTATTGTATATATTATTTTATATAAATGCCGACATTTTTATTCACTTTTATAAATACATAAACAGACACTTCTTCCTGCAAAAGGTTATTAATCATTTAATGTTTGCTTTGGTTTCCAATAATTGATTGTAGTACTTGAGTCTGCAGTTATTTTTGAGTCCGTTGCTATAATAGAAGTTCGATGTATTATTTATTTTCTGTAATAAATAAAAATATAAATATAAATAAATATATAAATATAATTTACTTACATTAAATACATTGATTCCTTACCAATTGTTGCAAACCCCCAGGTTATCGTCCCTGTCATGGCTTGCACCGGCTAGCGTGTGGTCTCGGGGAGGTTCTCAACCGCCATGACAGGGCGAGGGTCGAACAATAGCCTAGTTTTCCGCCTCCGCCGAAAACCAGACAAAAATATACATTTTACGTACATACATGACAAAATTCTCATATGTACACAAAATCTACAAAAAAAACTAAACAAACACTAAAATTGTCGTTGCCAAATTTTACAATCTTGGTCCTCGTCATTTCGCCCCTATGTTGCAATTAGCAAATCATGTTTTAATTTCTAGACACAAAAAAAGGAATAAATTCGCTTACGAAAATAGGAAAATAAAGTGAACCAAAAGTGAAGTGAATTTAATATAAACGATAAGTACAAAAGAAAATAATAAACAGAAAAGAAATTCTGTGGATTACAGTTTCTACAGTTTCTAGATAGTTTTTTTAGTACGTAAACTAGTCGTTTAATATTCAATATATAAAATTCTTTAAATAATAAAGGTATTCACAAAACGGAGCAGTTGCCGTTGTACATTAGCAGTATTGTTGAATTGTATCATATTTCGTGAACACGCTTATTTCATATTTGTGTAGTATTAAAGTTTTCAGTTCGATGTACCAAAATCAGATGTTTTTGTATCATTAAAATTTTAGATTTAATTCTTATTGGCCATATACAATATATAAGTATGCCTTTTATTACTTATTTTTAATTCAATATCTCTTATCAATACAATTTAATTAAAAGCACACAAATTAGATTAGAGTTGTCGATTTAAGAAAAAAAAACTCATAACTGTTGCGGGCTCCAGGGGTCCTTTTGTACTTGCCTTTATTAATGAAACCGTCAGTGACAATATTCCCTCGAAGTCCACAATTCTTTCCTAACATTTATTATTAAATAAAAACGCAAGGATATTTTAGACTTGCTTTATACTTTTATTAATTATTTTTAAGTATTTTTACAAGCTTGAGTTTAAACTGAAAACACGTCCGCACTCTAAGGCAGATAAAATCATAATGCTTAAAATCTAAACTTAACCTCCACTCATCACCTCGGTATCGTGCGACTCACGAACCCCTTGCTTATACTTATTTCTTAAAACACAACTCATAAATGCAAGCAAGCATATTCTTAAATCTACGTACTACTAAAAACCTCATGAACCCCACATCAGATATTTACTAATATTGTGAAATCATTAACTGAGAAAATTTCAATGTGCTAAATTGGTTCCCATGCTGGCGTTAGTCTTGACTTAAATTACAACCAATGCTTTTGTTGTTGCTTTTAAACAGACGGCACACTTGCTAGCGTGTGCCTTGGATCAAATTGCAACCAGTGCATTTTTCGTTGCTTTCAAGCGGACTTAATTTTATATCCTGAAAGTATGCACTCATAAACATTATGTACTTGTTCCAGTTACGTCGTAAACGTTATGTTAAGTTAACATGCATCTGTTATTGTGCTTTTAGATTTGAACTTTATGTGCATACTGGTTATGTGCAGGCTTTCTGAAATACAACAAAAAAAAAACGTTTCTGATTCACAACTCGATAACTCGATAATATTTATTGTTAAATCAGTGGACTTTATGCTATTATTTCTTTTTTATTCACGAATGTGAAATTATTACGTTTTGTTCTTTATTTTCTACTAATGTTTTAGTTTTACTTCTAGTTATTATTTGATACACTCTTAAATTTTCAATTTTATTACGCTTTATTTTCTCGTAATCCTCATCTGTACTATTTGCTCTCGAACGTTTCACAGCATTGTTTTTAGAAGATTGTTGAAATTTATTATTTTCATAACTTTTGTATGATACGTCAGGACTAAATTTAACATTTTTTAATTTTATTTTCTGTAATTGATTTATGTGGGCTTGTATACATATGCCATTTATTCTTATAAGATATCTTATACTACTTAACTTTCTTATAATAATACCATTTATCCATTTACAATAATTGTTAAATGTATTTCTATATAATACATATTCGCCATTTTTAATTTGTTTTTTAATAAGATTATTTAATTGTTGTTTTGCAGCAGTTTCGTTAATTCTTTTCTTTTTTTTAGAATATTGTTTTTCCTTAATTGTGTTCTCACTTTCACAACTCTGTACATCTGTCAGTCTATCATGGTTTTGATCAACCATATTTACCTTATTTTTTTTAAATTTTATTTTATCTAATCTAATTTTCGGTTTGTAATTAAAAATCAATTCAGAAGGTGTTTTATTAGTTATTAAGCATGGAGATGTACGATATCCAAATAAAAAAATTATCGATTAAATATTGCCATGGTTTCCCTTCCATCTTCTTATCCAAAATCATTTTTTTCATTGTTGATTTAAATGTTTGTACAGTTCGTTCTGCACTGCCATTGGATTGTGGGTGATAAGGTAGAGATTTTGTGCATAAAATTCCGTTCTGTGTGCAAAATTCCATGAATTCGAATGACGAAAATGGAGGACCATTATCTGAGACTAATTGTTTTGGTAGTCCGAATATACAAAAAATTTGACGCAGTTTTTCACACACTGCCTTTGCTGTAGTCGATTTCATTATTATAGCATCGATGCATTTAGAGAAACTACCACAAACTACCAAAACTACGATATTTTGAAATTTATAGAATTCAATATGTACTCATTCAAAGGGGTACGTGGTATTTGGCCATGAACAAATTATAGGTTTACTGATATTTTGAGTTAGTTGACAACAGTCACATATTCCTACCCATGACTCAATCTCTTCATCAATATTTTGCCACTACACGAATGAACGCTATATGGCTTTCATTCGAACTATTCCTACATGAGTAGTGCCATGAAGTTCCTCTAACACCTTGTTTCATAATACCTATGGAATAATTATCCTATCCCCATAGAAAACGCAGTCATTTTCGGTAGCGATTGAATTTCTCTTATTAAAATAAGGTTTCATATTTATTGATGTCTTATGACCATTAGGCCAACCTTTCTCAGTGAATCTCTTCACCTCGTACAGTAATTTATAGTTCTTTGTGTGTTCTTTAATTTCATCGATATTAACAGGCAAATCATTTGTAAATTCGCAAAATCATTGGAAGTCTTGATAACGCATCCGCGTTTCTCATATTATAAGCCTTCTTATATTGAATTTCATACTCATGCATTGAAAGTATAATCGTCCAACGTTGTAACCTACACGCATAGAAATATATTGTTACAAACCACAATATCGTATTGTTATTTCAAAATTTTATTGTTCACAATACTATTGTGAACACATCGTATTATATTAACAATAGTAAAATCAATTCTTATCGAAAATCATATTGTTGTTTTGACAATTTGTTATAATTTTTTAATTGACATTCGCTTGGCTGCCAAAAAGTTTTATTGAAAACCAATTATTCATGCGAATCGCCATAAAAGGTAAATTAATTTGTATAAATTTGTTTATATTATAAGTACAAGATTATAAATAATTTTAGCTAAAAAAAAGAGGCGATATAAACAAAAATAACATATTTAAGGATAATCCGCAGGAGACAATACAGGAGTGCTGGGAAACATCACATCATGGAGCCCGGCATCTTCTCACAGCTCAAGCGCTACTTCCAGTCCGGCGGTTCACCAGAGGAAGTTATTACAATATTCTCGGTGAACTACAAGGCGGTGGCTCAAATGGCAAATCTGCTTGCTGAGTGGCTAATTCTGACTGACGTTAAAGTGACCGATGTGCAGGCTATGGTAGAGAACCACCTTAAGGACATTATACTCAAGACCTTTGATTCCAAAAAGGCAGATACCATATTCACGGAAGAGGGCAAGACACCAGAATGATTGACGGAGATGATAGATCATCATATGTGGCGTTCACTCATCTACCGATTAGCCGAGGAATATCCAGATTGTCTAATGCTTAATTTTACCATTAAACTTATTTCGGACGCTGGCTTCCAGAGTGAAATTACGTCTATATCCACCGCAGCACAACAAATAGAGGTGTTTTCGCGCGTGCTAAAGACCTCGATAACAAAATTCCTCAATAACCCGGAGGACATTCAGAGCGCAATACAGGAATGCGCACTCATGGTCTGTCACGACCATACGTACGTATACTCGCAGGTGCTGGTGTAGGTGCTCAGCCAAGAACCGAAGGGCGGCTTCAACATGAAACGCCTGTCGCAGGAGATCACGAAATACGCGCTTTTGAAGTGAGTTTGTTTTTGTAGTTCACACTCCGATCTCAGTTTAAAACTGCTGTTCTTCGTTTGCAGCAGCAACCAAAATGTCACACCGATCATTATGGCTCTCAATGGCTCAGCTGCATATCAGCATGCCTGCCAGGCATTCCCTTCGATGCTGTCGCGCAACACACTGAATCCGGCGGACATCACTGTCTCTTTCGCAATTACTCAGCAACCGATCCGGGCAAGCAAACAAATACTGCATTTAAAAGTCAATCGCTTCATATCGCAGAGCCAACTGCCGCGCTTGGCCATCTATGGCACACATGTCCCCGGCAAGAAGATCACTATTTTTACCTGCATCAAGCTGCTCTACACTGTAGGTGAACGCATTTGCATTAGTGCGTTAGTATAAACCTTTTTTTTAATAAGAAGTATTCTTTTAAAACTTTAATTTTCTTTTATTCATATCTTAAAAGTTATCGAAAATAAGCGCTGATGATTCTTTAAAAAGGCGACGCAAGGTGGTCAACGTGTTGCAACACCTCCACATTCGGCAGTACAGCGAGTACACGTATGAAAGAACTTAGAGCAGGCATATATTGGTATGTGTTAAATATTCATTATTTATGTGATTCATTTTACTAAAATTCGTTTAGAAATATATACCATAACATGTCGCTGGGGGATAGTCTCACCGAGTTGCATTTGTTTGTGCATTGCAATAACTGCAACATATATACCCGTAACACCATCGAATATTAATTCTGTATAAGCTTTATTATGTATAAGCTGTATTAATTACTATGTTATCTAAAATTTAATGTAAAATTTATAGTAATCGTTTAAAAATACGTATTAAAAAAATCGTAAGAAATTTACATTGGTTTTTCATTACTTTTCTGCAGAAATTGCTTTGTAGGGCATTGTTTTAAAAAATGACAATAAAATTTGAAATTCACATTTTTATTATCAAAATGACAATGGCATTGTTTTTTAATAATGGCAATACTAATTGTAGAATTCACAATAAAATATTCAATTAACATTTAATAATTTTATTGTTATTTCCGACAATAATTTCACAATTTCTATAATGGGATCTATTTTGAACATGCCTATTGTTACTTTATTGTCGGATCTAACAATATATTTCTATGCGTGTATTCGCAGCTACAATGGAGATGTCTTTTTTTGGGGTGAATATTTCACGTAGTAGTTGATGATCACTAAGTATGGTAAATTTGTTCCCGTACATGTATTTATGAAATCGTTGGACTGCAAATATGATTGCAAGAGCCTCGCGGTGCAATTGAGAATAGTTTTTCTCCGCTGCACTCAATGTTGACGATACAAACATAATAGACCTTTGCACACCATTTACCATATGAGACAACACACCACCTACACCATACGGACTAGCATCCGCTGAAATTATTGGAAGACTAGGATTATATTGCGTTAACACATCTGTGTTTAAAACTAATTTTTTTGCTTTCTCAAATGCAATCGCATGATCGGGTTCCCATATAAACACATTGTTATTTCTTGTCAAATTGTATAACACTCTTAATTTCGATGACAGATTAGGAATGCAATTATTATAAAAATTTATCATTCCCAGAAAAGATTTCCGTTGTGATTTATTTTGTGGACTAGGACGACTCTGAGCCGCCTCGACTTTATTCGGACTTGGCTTTATTCCGCTTACATCAAATAAATACACTAAATATTCAATTTGTTTTTGGAAAAATATACATTTTTCAAAATTAACCTTTACATTAAACTCAAAAAGTCTATCAAGCACTTCTATTAATGTAGACTCACATTCTGCTTGATTTTTCCCACCTAAAAGTATGTCATCAAAATAAATATGTTTGTTATTAATGCCTTTTAAAATCTCTTCTATAATGGACGTAAAGATTTGAGGAGCGGTTTTCTTTCATCTTTCATACATTGACAAATACGATAATACGATCCATGCAAACACTTCCAATAACGGAACGAGGCTAATCAACTTCGCCGCAGCACGAAACATGGTAGTTAGTAGCACTAGATTCGAACATTTCGATATCCACAAGGCCACATGGTTGTCGCCCGATCAAAAAAAGCTAAACCAAATTGATCACGTTATGATTGACGGAAGGCACGCTTCGAGCGTGATGGACGTACGCACTATCCGAGGTGCCAATATGGACTCGGATCATTACCTTGTAGCAGCCAAGGTCCGCACGCGTTTAAGCGCTGCGAAGAACGTACGGAAACAAACGCAGAGAAAGCTAGACGTCGGAAAGCTGCAATCACAACAGACAACTTAGACAAAGCACTCCTCTCGATGATATAAGCGCGCAGTGGAACCATGTCTCATGCTCTATGCGTACGGCTGCCGAAGAGGTGCTTGGATTCCAACGCCCCCTGAGGAATCAGGAGCCTCTTCTTGTAAAGATGAAAACGGGAATATAGTCACAGATATCCAGAGCACACTGAAGATATGGAGGGATCACTTCTCTAAAATGCTGACCGGTGATGATGACCGCAATTTCACCGATAGAGAAGTAAACCCGGCAACCCCAGTACTTGATGACGACGTTGAGATTCCGCCACTCGACCATGACGAGGTCAGAACAGCCACCGCTAGGCTGAAAAACAACAAAGCCGCAGGTGCTGATGGCCTGCCTGCTGACTTGTTTAAGACCGGAGGCGAAGAGCTAATAGAGCTAATAGTTGACTATAAAGCCGCCTTCGACACTCCGATAAGGGAACGATTATACGCCGCAATGTCTGAGTTACGGTAACTATTTAAATTCCCCAATACATATATGCGTCTTCTTTCTCCCTGTTTTCGTAAATTAGCAAGTTGTCGTTTTCGATCCATTATTTATTTTCTACTTCTGTTTAAAACGTCAGCTTATTTTTAACTCAGAACATAATTTGAAATTATAAATTATATACTTTCGATGTGTATTAAAGAAGGTGAGAAAATAGTACAGAGCTCCAAAAAGTATTCCAGTCTACGTCTTATTTTTATTTTTCACTGCCTTTGAAAAACATTTAATTGACCGAAATTTGACAAAAAAATTTAATTAAAAATGAAAAGATTTTTTTCGCATCATTTGAATATGTTTTCATCTTAATTGAATTAAAAATATTTCATAAAGTTAATTAATATAATATGCACACTAACCAAAATACAAATTAGTCGAATTTGTACGCACCCTAAACAACTAATTACAATATTGTTAATTAGTATCCTGATAAATTTAACATTAATGAAAGTTTGAAATTATCAATTAATTTGTTTCTATAAAACAAAATAAAAATGTGGAGAATTCTCTGACAAGATTACAACTATTCTTATTTTTCGTTTTGAACACTTTTTTAGAAAATGGAAATTGTTCTTGGCCAGTTTACCCAATACGCAATGAGTTTAATATTCGATAAATTTGGAGAATTTTCTTTTACAACCTGTGTGGATGTAATGTCACGATCAAGCCGAATAAATGAATGTTATTCCAACGTTGGTTTTCGAAGTTAAAAAAACTTTCACTACACAAAATCACTCAGTGGCAACCCAGTGACGTAATAAATTAAATGTCAACAAGGAAATTTTAATTTTTTCCCCACTACATATGTGCTACTGCATTCGCACAATCAGTGAGATCATTGTTTTTCGCTTGACTTAGCAAACAGACAAATCAATTAATATATAAGTGCAGGTCCAAACACGAAAGTCATCCCGAGAATTCTACTGCACGGAAAATGCACGATGAGCTGATATACAATGTAAGTGGCCAAGGTTTACGAATACGTTTATGAAATATTAATATAATTTCATTCATACGCAGACAGCATTGATATTTTACGCGAACCTGGCAATGTTATACATCGCAGTGGCACAATTGGATTCACTGGTTTAAGCTTTCGCTTGACTTAGCAAACAGACAAATCAATTAATATATAAGTGCAGGTCCAAACACAAAAGTCATCCCGAGAATTCTACTGCAGGGAAAATGCACGATGAGCTGATATACAATGTAAGTGGCCAAGGTTTACGAATACGTTTATGAAATATTAATATAATTTCATTCATACGCAGACAGCATTGATATTTTACGCGAACCTGGCAATGTTATACATCGCAGTGGCGCAGTTGGATTCACTGGTTTAATCTTCGCGGCACCTCGTGGATTTTACAAGAAGTTCCTGTACACTGCCACCGGTGCAGGTGCTGTAACAGCTGTCAGTTATCTCACAGAAGCGAGAATCTAATGAAGAACATACTTTAAATTCTTTGAACATATAGTATTACAACTTATAAGCAATTACTTTTATTTTATATTTAAACCTTTAATTAGGGAAAATATGCGTTTAAATTCAAGTGTAATTTGAAGGTCGAACAACATTTGATATGGAGGGATCACTTCTCTAAAATGCTGACCGGTGATGATGACCGCAATTTCACCGATAGAGAAGTAAACCCGGCAACCCCAGTACTTGATGACGACGTTGAGATTCCGCCACTCGACCATGACGAGGTCAGAACAGCCACCGCTAGGCTGAAAAACAACAAAGCCGCAGGTGCTGATGGCCTGCCTGCTGACTTGTTTAAGACCGGAGGCGAAGAGCTAATAGAGCTAATAGTTGACTATAAAGCCGCCTTCGACACTCCGATAAGGGAACGATTATACGCCGCAATGTCTGAGTTACGGTAACTATTTAAATTCCCCAATACATATATGCGTCTTCTTTCTCCCTGTTTTCGTAAATTAGCAAGTTGTCGTTTTCGATCCATTATTTATTTTCTACTTCTGTTTAAAACGTCAGCTTATTTTTAACTCAGAACATAATTTGAAATTATAAATTATATACTTTCGATGTGTATTAAAGAAGGTGAGAAAATAGTACAGAGCTCCAAAAAGTATTCCAGTCTACGTCTTATTTTTATTTTTCACTGCCTTTGAAAAACATTTAATTGACCGAAATTTGACAAAAAAATTTAATTAAAAATGAAAAGATTTTTTTCGCATCAATTGAATATGTTTTCATCTTAATTGAATTAAAAATATTTCATAAAGTTAATTAATATAATATGCACACTAACCAAAATACAAATTAGTCGAATTTGTACGCACCCTAAACAACTAATTACAATATTGTTAATTAGTATCCTGATAAATTTAACATTAATGAAAGTTTGAAATTATCAATTAATTTGTTTCTATAAAACAAAATAAAAATGTGGAGAATTCTCTGACAAGATTACAACTATTCTTATTTTTCGTTTTGAACACTTTTTTAGAAAATGGAAATTGTTCTTGGCCAGTTTACCCAATACGCAATGAGTTTAATATTCGATAAATTTGGAGAATTTTCTTTTACAACCTGTGTGGATGTAATGTCACGATCAAGCCGAATAAATGAATGTTATTCCAACGTTGGTTTTCGAAGTTAAAAAAACTTTCACTACACAAAATCACTCAGTGGCAACCCAGTGACGTAATAAATTAAATGTCAACAAGGAAATTTTAATTTTTTCCCCACTACATATGTGCTACTGCATTCGCACAATCAGTGAGATCATTGTTTTTCGCTTGACTTAGCAAACAGACAAATCAATTAATATATAAGTGCAGGTCCAAACACGAAAGTCATCCCGAGAATTCTACTGCACGGAAAATGCACGATGAGCTGATATACAATGTAAGTGGCCAAGGTTTACGAATACGTTTATGAAATATTAATATAATTTCATTCATACGCAGACAGCATTGATATTTTACGCGAACCTGGCAATGTTATACATCGCAGTGGCACAATTGGATTCACTGGTTTAAGCTTTCGCTTGACTTAGCAAACAGACAAATCAATTAATATATAAGTGCAGGTCCAAACACAAAAGTCATCCCGAGAATTCTACTGCAGGGAAAATGCACGATGAGCTGATATACAATGTAAGTGGCCAAGGTTTACGAATACGTTTATGAAATATTAATATAATTTCATTCATACGCAGACAGCATTGATATTTTACGCGAACCTGGCAATGTTATACATCGCAGTGGCGCAGTTGGATTCACTGGTTTAATCTTCGCGGCACCTCGTGGATTTTACAAGAAGTTCCTGTACACTGCCACCGGTGCAGGTGCTGTAACAGCTGTCAGTTATCTCACAGAAGCGAGAATCTAATGAAGAACATACTTTAAATTCTTTGAACATATAGTATTACAACTTATAAGCAATTACTTTTATTTTATATTTAAACCTTTAATTAGGGAAAATATGCGTTTAAATTCAAGTGTAATTTGAAGGTCGAACAACATTTTATTTATAGCTTACAATTAAGTTAAACCTCGAATGTATATTGAATGTCGGAATTCAAGTTTAGGTAAAAGGCTAGATTCAATTGGATAAAAAGCTACCAGTTTTGCTGGAGAACGCTGTTATTTTCAAGCTTACAATGACAAAAAGTTGAACGCTTTTCTCCAGTGAAAGTTTCGATATCCATGTTCAATACACATTCAATAATCACTTAATATCCAGGTTTTTGGTTTATTGGGTAGCTTCCAGTCTAAAGAGTAGCTAGTTTTGAAGACAATTTTCCAGCCAGTTTATCCTCATCATAGCCAGTCTAGAAAGTAGCTAGTTTTTAAGACGCTTTCCTAGCCAGTCTGGACATTAGCTAGTTTTTAGGACGATTTCCTAGCCAATTTTGCCTCATTATAGCCACACTAAGAAAACAAAGATGATTACCAGAAATATCAAAGTCTTAAATATCAAGTTATTTACAAATTATTTAGATCGTCTTTGAAATAACCATCTCTCACACATCCGTCAAATACGATAAATATTGCTAGTGTTAATGTCCCTATTTTATCACCTAAAAATAAGACATTGAATAAATAATAACACTTACTCCATTTCAATTTTATCTTCTTAATAATTTTTATTTCCTTTTTCTTTGTTCCACTTCTTCGACTCACACTTAATCTAATAACAACTGACTTAAGAACTAAATAACTAAAGCTTATATACTAATACTTAAACTAAGTTTCAATGCTACTTTCTTAAACATCTCTTGCTGTTTTTTCTTTAATTTCACATTTCGCCAGAGTTTTAACCCTGACCGTGAGAAAAACCGCAACTCATACAAAAATTCATTAACTCATGATAACCTTAATTTAAAGTCGTCATGAGTTTCTTTGCCTACCAGGTAGTTTTATTTCGTGCATATTTGTTTACAATTCAACCGCTTAACGCTGTCGCGAATTGTGTTCATAGTCACTAGTGCTGACATTGTGTATTTTCGCCGCATGTTTTAACAACAACAACAAGTGCGTTGTTAACCCATATTGAAAATGGCATGCTTTTGTTTTCAATAACAATTGCACATTATATTATTAAAATATGTTAGCAACCTTATTTAATGAACAGCAAGAGATGCCCAATAGGAAAAATGTATTCAAATGACTGATTATCATCTGACTTAGGAGAAATGTGTTCAAATGACTGACTGCCATTATATTGACACTCAACATTCCTCCCCCCTTACAAAAAAAAAAAAATTTTTTTTTTTTTTTTTTTTTTCTCATATCGCTTCAAACCTCCATATATTAACTTGCTCTATTCTTACTACATACATATATACGTTCGCCTTCCTGCTTATTAATCATCGCTTTTGTGTACTATTGCTGTTGTTGTCTCATTATTGCCGTTGTTTACCTCATTGCTGTCTTTTATTTCTTTTTGTAATTGCTCCAGTGTCCTCTGTAAGTTGCGTGTGGCCTGTTGAGTTACTGCTCGTTCCCACAGGCTTACCGGTGCCTCTGTTTTGAAATATTCTTCTTCCTCGTATGCCTTTATAGTTCCCTGGGTGGGCTCAAATATAACTTTTCCCGCTGGAGCCTTGGATTTGTACCAATTCTCTCCGTCGTTGGACTCCATAGGTATTATTGTTGGCTCTGCAGACAGCAAAACCCTTCTCACCATTGGCATGGGTGCAGCGAGCCCCATCTGTGATAGCGGTACTTCTAGTCCCAGAGTTGCCTTCAGATCCTCTTGGTTGTTCTCTGGCTTACTTACTTCTGATTGCTTATCATTAGTTTCGAATGCAACGGTCTTGCTGCTTGAAGATCCAGCAACGTTTAGTCGAGTCTCCTTGAAGTCCCCTTGACGTCGACGGCTTTGTCCAGCTTGCTTTCGACACCATAATCCTAGTATTAGAAGGATGCAAACCACGCCACAGGTACTCACGGTTACAACGGACATCTGTTCAGTAAAACCCTTATCAAAAACTCTGCTGCGTCCACGTGCTAACTCCAATCGCAGGTTGTCAAGGTTTTGATAACCCGCGGCCACCTCTTTTCTCAGGTTGGTGTGGTCCATGGCAACAATATGCGCTCCTTCTCCTTCTTTCACTCCTTCTTTCGGGTTAGCTGCTATTTCATCTAATCTCAGCGCCTCCTGGAGTTCCCTGTGGTCGAATTTCTGTAATTCGAACTCATGCCACATCACAGGTGTATTTTTGAACGCGATCCGCAACTCGTGGTTTCTCAAGGAACAACCCTGACTTAGGACGAAATATCCAAAACCAGTTAGCCTTACTTCGGCTTCTTCTTCGCCGCATTGTAGGACAAATCCCTCATCATGTCCTCTGTATAACCATCGGTTGGGTGTTTCTGTTTTTACCAGATAAAACACGTTTGCAGCCACTGCCGCGAATTTACAGCTTGCCCTCAGACTTTCACCTGGTCTCAGCATTCCAACCTCACAGCTTTGACTCCCGCTGGTCAGCTCCACTCCTGGATTTCGACACAGTATAGCACCTTTGTTCATCGCTGACTGCCCTGCGAGCTTCACACACCGGGACACGTCTTCTCCTGACAGTTTTAGGTACCTATCCTTCTTCCTGCTGGCCGCTATGTATTCTCCTGCGTTCTGCACCACCAAGTCCCATCCCTTTTGGCCTGGAAATGGAACGGCATACACCTTCAACAAATTGAACGGGGTAGGCTCTGGTAAAGGAATTTTTACTACTACTACTAGTGACCCGCTGCTTGCAAATGTCTTCACTTGGGCCGCGATGTGTACATTGAGTACATCATTTAGAAACCACCGGGAATCTGATGCCAACTTCAGTTCTGATGTCAGTTCACTCAGCATCGCCTTATCGAGTATATCTGGATGTAGTACCCCATGCGTCAGATCTTCTACAATAGCCAACTCCCTGGTCTGCTGACCCTGGAGCTCTATTAGGTTTGTGTTCACGATTGTCTTAATCCGCAGCATTTTAATAGAAAATTCCAACGAAGCCATCCTTTCTTGTGACTGTGTTTTAATTTTGGCTAGGTCCGTCAGCGTGGCGTTCAATCCAATCTGTAACCCTTCTATCTCCTTTATCGTTGCTTCCAGGGGTCTGGCCAAGTTATCATAATTACTGGCCATTACCGTAACTTGTTTTTCCATCATATCATAGGTTTTGCGCTCTCTATTCTCCAACTGCATCAGGTGGTTGCCTATTTTACGCTCGTCACGGTGGTCCATTACTCCAAATGCCCAGTGTAGAGCTTCCCCTACTATCTCTATAGCTCGCTTTGTCTTTCCTCCTTGGTAATGGTTGTCACTGCTATTATGCTTCTCCATCATCCCCTTAATTCGGTTGCTTGTTTTTTGTACATTCGTCAAGACAGCCTCTGTTTCTTTCCATGGTTTGCCACACGCCTCTACGTATTCCATTGTGGCTATAAGCTGTTCCATTGTCTTACATGAATCTTGCGCCTTCGTGATAAAGTCGGCAGTTAGCTTCAATAATTCTTTTAGATCGGTCGGCACAAACTTTGTTATCACGGTCCATTCGTCGTTGTAAATCCACGCATCTGACTTTCTCTCGAACATTAGTGGGTGTTGACCCAACGCTGTCGGTCTCCAAATGAGTTCTCCATTGACCACCATTACGAACAGGAAAGTAAAATTTATCGCCAACATTATACACTTATTTAATTTATATTAAATTTCTTGTCACAGAGTTGAAGAGATAATGAAGTTGATTCGCTCCAATTTTTACTTATATCTAAGTTTGTTATATACTATTTTGTATTAATTATCGCAGTAATCTACCCATACAAATAATCTTATTATACATAGTTACTCTAGTACATTTTATTCATTGTGCATTCAGCGTATATACATATATTGCACCAACAAAAACTCTTAAAATTGACCTTAGATTATACTGCTGTATATATACTTATTTGTGCTGCATTAAAATTCTGAAAATTGACCTTAGACATTAGTCTGAGTAATAACAATTACTGCAATGTATGCAACTCTTTTATATTATAATTGTGTATATACAAAATATTCTTACGAAACAAAAATATGCAACTTTATGTGCATAAATATTATTAATTTAAAATAAATTCACAAAATAAAATACGCAACTGTATATACGTTGTAATCTTCTAAATATAAAATATTTTTAAAATAAAATATGCAACTCTATTTGCATTATAATTATCATCTTCTTTTTGTAAAATAAAATATGTAACTCTATGTGCATTCAAATTATCTTCTTCTTCATTTAAAATATGCATCTGTATATACATTGTAATTTTCTAAATATAAAATATTTTTAAAATAAAATATGCAACTCTATTTGCATTATAATTATCATCTTCTTTTTGTAAAATAAAATATGTAACTCTATGTGCATTCAAATTATCTTCTTCATTTAAAATATGCATCTGTATATACATTGTAATTTTCTAAATATAAAATATTTTTAAAATAAAATATGCATTATAATTATCATCTTCTTTTTGTTAAATAAAATATGTAACTCTATGTGCATTCAAATTATCTTCTTCTTCATTTAAAATATGCATCTGTATATACATTGTAATTTTCTAAATATAAAATATTTTTTAAAATAAAATATGCAACTCTTTGCATTATAATTATCTTCTTCTTTTGTATGAAAAAAAAAAAACAAAAACTTGAAACAAGAATTCATTCACAAAAACAAATATTCAAATATTTTCATATTCTTGCTTTTCGTAAATCATAACGGAACCTAAGTGATCATTTTAAGTCTCCGTTATAGTTTACCTAATACTATTACTAATACGAGTATGCAATTGATTGCTTCTAGGCAATGGTTGATATCTGGTTGATATCTTATATCTATACTATCTAATTTATTGCGTTAATTACTTTAACAGAGGTAATTAATTTTCTCAGAATTTTAAAATTTTAACAACTTGGTTAAGTTGGATTACTTTATATTTTCTTAATTAATACATATCATTGCATAGGTTGCGATTTCGTTGCCAAAAATTTGCATTGCGCTGTAAACATTATTACCTCGCTCATAGCATACTCCTGCTTCGTTCAACGCAATTTCTTGGACGCTGTTGGATTGATATTTAAAATGCAGGTAGTGCGTGTATTGTTGTGTTTTTACTTCACAATTTAAACAATTCGTTGTTTTATTTATAAATTAATTAATTAATAGCTTAAGATTAGCATAAAGTCTTACGGATGTCGACTTTTTTCGAAGAGTACATCGAGTCCTTACATAAAATGTAATTGCCGTTCTCATTTGTTTCTATCCTTAATACAATTATATTATTTAATAATTTATATCTTTTAACTATATATTCATTTCCTCAACTTCAATTTCTACATTTTTCTTTTTTTTTTTTTTTTTTCCATTCAACATAAACTCATAATTTATTGCACAGGCTAGTAAATTACCCGAAGTAATACTTAGCTGCTTTAATAAAATAAATATCAACATAACAATTGGATCATTTGCTAACTCTAAAAAGTCTTGTATGCATTTTGCAACTGTTGCATGCATTTTCTCATAATTTTTATAATATTTCTCTAATCAATTAAGTCAATCATAATAATCCCTTTTAGAGCATATTCTAGCTCTAAAAACCTATTTTTCATTCGTAGTAAACGTATTTATATATTTTTATAATATAATTTCTTGTCTTTTAATTCAATCATATTTTTCCTATATATCATTTGGAGCCTTTTCTAGCTCTAAAAAAAAACCTACTTGTCATTTATTTGCTCGTCAGCAATTAACATAAATTAATAATTCTTTATTTATTCAAAATTCAGTTCATCAAAATCTACTTTTCATTATATTTTAATTTAAAATTAATAATTCAACCATAATTTCATAATTCACTTTACACTTCAAAATTTCTATGCTAGTTATCTACGCTCAGCAGTACTTAGCTATTTGTTCAATATCTCAATTTCGTACAAATATATTTAATCGCATTTATTTCGTATAAAACAAAACTCGTGTTATCAATTATAATTCTTTCTTATTTATATTTTTCCTAATATTTCTTGTTTTCATAACCTTTAAATTTGGTCCGCCACATGCTAGTAAATTAACGCTAAGTAATACATAGCGATCTGTGGGTACCGTTTTCTTCTGTTTTCCTATTTCCTATTCATTATCACGCAATACTAAACTTTTCGCAATTTATTTATAAATATATTTCCGCATTTTAACAATTAATACATAAATTTCTAATTATGGTATTTTTTCAACAAATTGTTGTGTATTTTCTTTCCCTTTCCTTTTATTAATATTGTCGTTGTCACGGGGGTAGTGACGGACAAAACTTTATAGGGCCCTACCCAAATTGGTGAAAATTTATTTTTCCTATTTTGATTCTTCATTACAACCATTTCCCCAATTTGAAACTCAATGGGATTTAATGATTTATCGTAGCTTGTTTTAGATTTTTCTTTTACCTTTTCTTGATTTTTTCTCACTATTTCATGCGCCCGCTGTAATGTGCATTTTTTTAATACCCAATAATTTGCATGTATCAGAAAATAACTTTGACACGAAATTAGAGCAATTGTCAGTTACTAGAATTTTCGGAATATTGTGGCGTGTTATGATTTCATCATAAAATGCTTTAGCCACTGTGCTTGCTTCTGCGTCTGGTATTGCTACACAGCACATATATTTTGAAAAATCGTCTTGAAATGTTAAAATGTATTTATTGCCAGATACTGTCTCGGATAAAATTCCTACTAAGTCCATATAAACTTTATCAAATGGGCGCGTAGGTGTATCTGTCAAGACCATTGGCATTTTTGTTAGCTTAGAACTTTTATTAACTTGACATTTAGGGCAATTTTTTACATACTCTTTAATTTGTTTTTGCATACCCTTCCACCTATATTGCTTTCTTATTCGAAAATATGTTTTCAGTGTGCCCTGATGACCCCCTAACGGCGAGTCGTGAAAGTCTCTAATTACTGTTTTAATTTCTTCAGGATCGGTTAATACTTGACTCGAGATTGTTTCACCATCCATATCCGTTACTGTGTCGTCCAAGACTGGCTTACTGACGTCCGGTTGTGGATCTATTGCCTTTGGTGTATTTTTAGAACGGGTTTGAACTGCCGCAATTTCTGTTTCTAATTGTGGAATCCTACTTAATGCGTCAGCATTTAAATTCTTTTTGCCAGGTTTATAAATTATTTCGAACTCATATTCTGATAATTTGTGCCTGAACCTGGCTAGCCTTGACGTTTGATCCTTTAAATTCGCTATGCTACGCAGTGGTTGATGATCCGTATAAACCGTGAATGGACGCCCCAACAAATACGCTCTATAATTTTTTGTGGCCCATACTATTGCCAAAAATTCTCGTTCAATTGTTGAGTACCTTGTTTCTGCGTCATTCAGAGCTCTACTTGCAAATGCGATTGGTCGATCAGAACCTGGCTCGCCCTGTGACAGCACTGCTCCTATAGCTTCTCCACTTGCATCTGTTGTCAATACAAATGGTTTTGAAAAATCTGGGTATGCTAGAACATTAGGTGAAATAATTGCTTCTTTAAGTTTTATAAATGAATCTTGGCACTTGTCTGTCCATACAAAACTGGCATCCTTCCGCAACAGTTTATTAATCGGTAATGTTAACCTTGCCATATTCTTAACGAATTTTCTGTAATAATTTACTAAACCTAAGAAGGCTTGTACCTGTTTCTTGGTCCTGGGTACCGGAATATTTTTTACACATTCTATTTTATCGGGATCTGGCATTGCGCCTGACTCCGTGCATTTGTGCCCTAAATATACTACTTCACGCCTTAAAAAATTGCATTTTTCCGTATTTAATTTCAAATTATTTTCCCTCAATTTTTCTAACACCTTACATAGTCTAATTTCGTGCTCCATTAGGTTTTTTCCATACACAACTATATCGTCCAGATATACGAAACAATCAAGTCCCTGCAATCCTGTTAAAATGTGGTTCATTATTCTTTGAAACGTAGCAGGTGCCCCCGTCAATCCAAATGGCATCCTATTAAATTCAAAATGTCCCAAGCCCGTGCTGAACGCTGTTTTTTCTCTGTGGCGTTCATCTACTAGCACTTGGTGATAACCACTTGCAAGATCTAATGTTGAAAAATACCTACTGTGACCTAACTGATCCAAAATTTCATCAATACGAGGTATTGGAAATACTTGTTTAATCGTTGCTTCGTTCAATTTTCTGAAATCTATTACCAGTCTCCATTTTTTCTGTCCGTCCTTGCCACTCTTTTTAGGTACCAACAATAGTGGTGAATTCCAAGGCGACGTGCTTGGTGATATAATATCGTCGTCTAATAACTTCTGCACCTGTTTGTTGATTTCTTCTCTGTGAATATGTGGTAATTTATATTGTTTTCGGTTTATCGGAGGTTGGCCGTCTATTGTGGGGATTTCATGTTTTAAAATAGGTGTATACGATAGCTCATCCCCCTCTAACAGAAATACATCATGGTATGACGCACATATTTTTTCTATGGATGCCTTCTCTTCAACATTTGCATTTGGATCCAATTTTAATGAGTCAAATAGTTTGCATATTCTGTGTCGTATGTTTATGCTTTGTACGCAATTCATTGTGCCACTCACTGGTTCCATAAATTTATTATAATTTGAAAATTTGAGCTGTATGTTCTTATTCAATATTATATCTTTTTCTGTTGAGTTTAAAACTGAAACGTAAACACTTTTTTTTCTCACATTTGATATGTTTTCTCCGATATAGACTCCTGGTGAAATTTCCTGTTTTTGAATTATTACTACGGGGATCTTGGTTCGTAGTGGTAATCTGGCGATACCTTTTGATCTTGCTGTTATTTTTATTTCTTCACTGTATAATATTTTATTTATTTCATCTAGTGATCTGCGTGGTAGTGTTACAATTTTATTTTTGTTTCTGTCTATAAAGGTTAATCCCTTTTCCACTGCATTGATGATTGCGTGGTTCCATAGATTATCTCGTCCAAGTATACCGTCTGCCGGAACTCCCTGATTCTGCATTATTGTATGTAACGTTAGACTGAGCCTTCTATGTTCCATATGTTGAATTTCAATTGATCCTGCGGTGGTCACATGTCCCCCAAATGCTCCGCTCAGATCTTTTGTGTCTTTTAAATTTCTTTCTAGTTTATTATCTAATGCACTCCACTTTACCAAGCTAGAGTCTGCACCAGAATCTACTAGTAATATTAGTTTCCCATTTTTCGCTTGCTTACAAGGAATTTCTATAAAGACATCATTTAATTTTGATATCTGTCTGAATTCCCCATGTCTACTATAAATAATGCGATTTTTCTTTGATTTTGTATATAAACTTAATTTTAATTCCTTAATATTTTCAATATATTTACTCATATTTTTATTTATGCTATCAATTCCTGAAGTTATCAGATCATTAAATTTCTTCTTATTTTCTTCTATACATATCCTTTTTATTATGCAATCATAAAAATAAATTTTTGCTGTTAATGCTATTATGCCAAAGACGTTCAACGTTAATATAATTAGTGAACAAAAATTATCTACCATTTTCCTACCATTGATAGCGAACGTATCCACTGCCGCACACGGCGTCTGATTCACAATTCCTATCTTCGTTGGCCTGATGTCGCAACTTGTCTTGGGTTCCCAGATAATTGGCCTATTCTGGGCCCCTAACAGTTTCCCTGATTGCGGGTAGACTCAAAATTTTTCTTCGCGTAACAGTTTTCCAACGTATGCCCGATTCTTTCACACCATTATTTATTTAAATCTTTCTTATTATTATTGTTGTTGTTATTATTATTATATCCATTTCTCCTATCGTCATTATTATTATAATTTTGACGACTATTACTATTGGTATTACCATTATTATTGTTATAGTTATTTCCATTGTTGTAATTATTATTTCTATTATTATTGTTAGTTTTCCTATTATTGTTGTTATATCTTCTATTATTATTGTTATTATTATAATTCCTATTATTTCCATTATTATTATAATTCCTATTATTTCCATTATTATTATAATTCCCATTGTTGTGGTTATTATTACCACGAGCATTATAATTGCTATTATGGGCTTGCGTATTGTTCGGGAAGCCATTATTATAGTTGTTATTTTGTGTTTGTTGTTTACTTGTAAATTGCTGCTCTGGTTCATTTATTTTTTGTGCACATCTTAAGTTCGTTTCGTGACCATAGGTCTCACATCCTTGACAGTATTTTTTCGACTAACGCATTCGTCCCGCGTGTGTCCTACATTACCGCAAAATGAACATGGGGTTTCCACTTTATTCCTTTCGGTTGAATTTTTTATACCGATTTCTCCACATGTGGGGTGTGAGGCTCTGCTAAAAAGCACCTCTGCGGCACTATGCGATGTTTCTCTTACACGCCCACTTTGTATCGTCTCCAACGTTTCTACCGCTTCCTCTATCAGTGAATCTAGTGAGTCCGCCTTATTATTTAGCATGTGTATTTTCAGTGTGCTGTCCTTAAGGCCTACCTTAAAAGTCTTTTGTATGGATTTGTCTAATTCTATTAGCATAGCTTCGTCCCCTCTGCCATTATATTTTTTTTTTATTAATTCCACTGCCTTTGTTTTTAGTACATTTAGGCGTCTTGCAAAAGGTCGAATTTCTTCGGTAGATCTTTGATATGTCTCCTTTATTTCATTTATCACTGAGTCTAATGTTACGGTTTTAAGATATGTCCTCTTTATTAAAGTATATAATTCATCTAATCCGCTAAATTGAATACCTTTTACTAGGTCGAATGCATCTCCATACATTCTTAGCTTAACACACGATAAAAATTCTTGAAACTCTGTTTCTTTTGTTGACTTTACCGCTAAATCACATCCTTGTATGAATTTGCATACTTCTGAGGGTAAATCATTGGAGTCCGTGCCTGAGAACATCGGAACCAAATGGTTCACCATTTTTGCAATATGTTCGATACCCATTTTAAATTCCGGGAAATTTATTTTTTCTGTGTGACTTATTTCACTGTTATTTACAGCTTCCTTATGTATCAGTGAGTCGTTGGTTACTAACTCTAATTCTTGCTGTAGTAGTCTATTTCTATCTTCTAATTGTACAATTCTTTTTTGTGCATCAGTGATGCTACCATACTCAACCCTGAATCGGGCACTTCTAGATGTTTCCGGTGTGTCTATGTAATTCCGGTTTTCAATAATTTCCACTAGTTTTCCCCTATTTTCGTCAAAGTGTTCTGCGTGATCCAAAATTGTTTTAATTTGATCTCTCAAGCAATTATTCAATTTTTTCAATTCTGTTAACTCTGTCTCTAATTTTTCTTTCTCTGTTATGCTAAAATCTGTCTTAGCTTCTATTATTTCTAAAAATGATAAGAATATTATGTCTGCTTCGTCTATTCTCGTGACAGCAGTGGTTCTAATCTTTTCTCTAACTAGCTGAATGTAGTCTTTTGAACCGTTTATTCTTTTAATTTCTGTCCACAAACGTTCAATGAAAAGTCCAATTTCTCCATTTAATTTTGTTGTTTCATATTGTGCTTTTTTTAATTCTGATTGAAGAGTTTCCATTAAACGTGTCAGTTTAAGATATTTTTTCCAACATAACTATTCTAATTTTCCAAAATTGTTTATATTTTTATAATTTTACCTCTATCTAGAGTGTTTGGTTCATCCTACCGGCTGCGCCAATGTTAATGTCCCTATTTTATTACCTAAAAATAAGACATTGAATAAATAATAACACTTACTCCATTTCAATTTTATCTTCTTAATAATTTTTATTTCCTTTTTCTTTGTTCCACTTCTTCGACTCACACTTAATCTAATAACAACTGACTTAAGAACTAAATAACTAAAGCTTATATACTAATACTTAAACTAAGTTTCAATGCTACTTTCTTAAACATCTCTTGCTGTTTTTTCTTTAATTTCACATTTCGCCAGAGTTTTAACCCTGACCGTGAGAAAAACCGCAACTCATACAAAAATTCATTAACTCATGATAACCTTAATTTAAAGTCGTCATGAGTTTCTTTGCCTACCAGGTAGTTTTATTTCGTGCATATTTGTTTACAATTCAACCGCTTAACGCTGTCGCGAATTGGGTTCATAGTCACTAGTGCTGACATTGTGTATTTTCGCCGCATGTTTTAACAACAACAACAAGTGCGTTGTTAACCCATATTGAAAATGGCATGCTTTTGTTTTCAATAACAATTGCACATTATATTATTAAAATATGTTAGCAACCTTATTTAATGAACAGCAAGAGATGCCCAATAGGAAAAATGTATTCAAATGACTGATTGTCATCTGACTTAGGAGAAATGAGTTCAAATGACTGACTGCCATTATATTGACACTCAACACTAGCAACCATCTTTCAAATATACGATTATGTATAGCAACCATCAATTAAACATCTTACAAATAGGAAGATAGTTAAGCAATATTTCGAAAAGGTACTCGATTAGAATTCGCGCAGTAATTTTTATTGAATTGAAAAAAAAAAATGAATCAAATGTATTTTTATTTATTCTGTTTTACAGTATCCTCTGACTAGAACCAGAAAATGGGCTTGTCTAGTAAATTGTTACTTGGGTTATAATACTATATATTAAGAGGAACTATAGTATGTCCTACATTATCAATGGTGTCTGCGTATGAATGAAAATATATTAATATTTCATAAACGTATTCGTAAACCTTGGCCACTTACATTGTATATCAGCTCATCGTGCATTTTCCGTGCAGTAGAATTCTTGGGATGACTTTCGTGTTTGGACCTGCAGTTATACATTAATTGATTTGTCTGTTTGCTTATTCAAGCCAAAACAATGATATCACTGATTGTGCGAATGCAGTAGCGTATATGTAGGGGTGAAAAAAAATGAAAATTTTCTTGTTGGCCACTGAGTAATTTTGTGTAGTGAATTTCGCTCAAGTTTTTTTAACTTTGAAAACCAACGTTGGAATAAAAAAAAGAACACTACAGGGCAAGTGGGCAGTAATATTACTAGTACCAAAAATGAAAGTTTCGTAAAAGTTACTATAACGGTTTCAAGAGAGTCGGGACATAAATGACCGAAACTTTTGTGTGCGTGTGATTTTTTATCTCTTTCTCACTCATCTACAATGAGATACAATTGAATATGTCTGTCACTTTTCTTTTGGTAATAAGTGACGATTACTGGTAAATTTACGTTAAATAAACTGTTTTAATTTTGAGGATAGTGACAGTTAAATAAATAGTAAACTAACCAAAATTAGACTAAAAAAAACCAAAAAACCCAAAATTCTATAGTTTTCATTTTTATTGCGTTGAATGTAATGTTTGCTTTGCAAATTTTCTATTAATACGATTTTTTTTTTTGCCGTCGTTATGAAAATAAATTTATATTATGTCAAACACATTGACATAATATTTTTTGACGTTTTCGCATTTAAGCTCTATATTAGAATGTTAACAGCTATATACCAGCTAGCTGCCATTATGCTGTATTGTACTTGCTGGATAAGGGCTTGTATACAGTTGGTTTAGTATGATATAACAGCTTTCTGTATATCGGTTTAAAAAATGTTTTATTATGAGAAATTGCACCTAACTGCGTAATAGATGTAAATAAGCTTTTTTATAGCAGGATAAGGTATTTAAAAACTTTTTATATAGCTAGCTTTATAATAGTTGTTATTTGGTTGTCTTTATCATTTCAGATAATAAAGTTCTAAAATAATACTTTAGATATAAAAAATGTTTTCAGATCTTTATTATTTGCAGTTAACTATACTTTTATGCGCAAATATCACATTTTTTAACTCAATAAAAGTTTAATTTGCAATTAGAACTGAACATCAGGCAACGCTAAATCAGCCGTTGTGCCAAATATATAACAGTGTTGTTAGATAAAATTGCGTTGTGTTGTGCAAATAAATATTGAAGTTAAAATTATGTTCAACTCAGTTGAGAAAAATCAAGATATTCCCCAGCCGGTGAAATTTTTGAGGTGGTTGAATATATCAGTAATTAATTAGTGCAGAAATATGTAACTAACTTTTATTTAACTAATTTTGTGCGTAGATATTTGTTAACATATTGTAAATAAAAGTATAGTTAATTTAAGTAAGTTTGTTTTTAATTAATTCTTTTCCCCGATGAAAAAGTGGTGGAATTTTTTCAGTGAAAAAAGTGTATTTTTTTCCTGCCAAATATTGTTCATGATACCTATTTTTTTAAGGAGAAATTTTTTTACCCTTTTCAAACATTGTTCACGATACCTATTTTAACGCAAGGGTAAAAATTCCCTGAGTAATTTTATTCATGATAAGGCTGAATATCTCATCTATACGATGAATCGAAAATACTTGTATTTTTGTTACATAATTTAGTTTATGAAAATCTATTACAAGTCTCCATTTCTTTTTACCATCCTTATCGCTCTTTTTTGTTAGTTAGTTAGTACAATAACGGTGAATTCTAAGGTGAGGTTCTTAGCGATGTAATCTCATTTAACATTTTTTCTACTTTTCTATTAAGTTCTTCCGTACACACGGAAAATCCTCTTTTGGCATGAGGTTAATTGAACGAACGTTTCAGTGTTGCAACCGAAATACATTTGTTCCCAGCAAGAACAGTACCGGTCATATGAGTAGTAATATAACAAGTATCAAAACTGAAAGTTTCAGTAAAAGTTTTTATAACATTGTTAAGAGCGTCGGAATAAAATCGACCGAAACTTTGCGTGTGAATTTTTATCTCTTTCTCACTCACTTGCATTACAAAATTGTCTATTAAAACGACTTTTGTTTGCTTCCTTCCGTGCATTTGTTTAATGCAGATGACCCTTCCACTTTGATGATATCTAAATTATGAATAGATAAATAAGCAATATATACAAATACTCTTTTCAATATACTTTATTTTAGTGTTTATCAATTGTTTATAATTTAAGTAACATCTTTTTTCAACTCCTGCTGTAGCGGCTACTGTTGCAAACGTAATAAATAACCTACAAATAAAAAATGGTGGCAAACCGACGCGCAAAAAACCTTACTACATTTGAAATGTTAGTCCGCGTAACTGCACGTTCGGTTGCCGTAACCTCATGATTGCATTTTTAATTTTGCCAAAATTCGTTCTGTGTTACGGCAACTGAGTATATTATTGTATCAAGAAAATAAATGACAAACATTCTTCTTGTATACGAAGTTGGCACTCGGTGATCGCCATTTTCAGCGTACGTGTCTTTTGTTGTTCGTTGAGAAAACGTGTTCGCGTCGGTAATAAATTTGTTATTTGTAAATAAAATAAATATATAAAAAGTACTAATAGTAACAGAGTATTATATAGTGCAGTATATAATTTCTGAAACTAATGTGAAAAAACCACAAATAAAAATCTGTGTTTCGATTTTCAAACTGAATTTGGCATGTTTTTTTACAAAAGCCTCCGTGAATTCCTTGCCTACGCTATGTGCTGTACTGAGATCAACTGTAACTGTACCAAATATAAAGCGAGCCTGGATCGTCTGGTTTATCGTCTGCAGGTGCTATTGTGCATTCATTGATGCTTTCACTTGTATTAGCAGTTTTAAACCAATTTATTTATGCATTGAAAAATTTATATATGAATTCTATTATTATAAATTCCCACTGTGCATGTTTAAAGATTTT
Organism: Dryomyza anilis; assembly: GCA_951804985.1. NCBI lineage: Eukaryota > Metazoa > Arthropoda > Insecta > Diptera > Dryomyzidae > Dryomyza > Dryomyza anilis. The sequence continues at coordinate 67,951,099 of OX638131.1, forward strand.
TAATAAATATTAATAAAAAAACATTTTATTTTCAATATTTTTTTCAAAAATATTTAAATATGTTTCTATGCAAACATACTACTTTTTGAACTGAAACATCTGATATGTTTCACTCGAAACATATTTATATTCAGGTCGTTCAAAATCATGTTTTAATTTGAACATATTTGTGTTTCGGTTCAAATATTTATTTTGTTTGGATGTAGTAATTGTTATGTTTCCATTAGAACATACTCCATTTTAAGGGGCAACATAAAAATGTTTCCGGGATATTATAATGTAAGTCAGAGCCCATTACAACACTGTTCAAGTCTCAATACAGCCCTGTTTACAAATGATTTCTCAGTCAATAATATATTATGTTTATATAAAATTCCAAACATACATGGTAATGCCTGCAAAATATGTTTGGAAGAGCCCTTTTTTTTGCAGCGTGAATGTATACATTTAAAAATAAAGAAACGTCAAAAATGTTCACATGTCGAAACCAAAAGGAAATTCATTAACAATAAAAACAAATTGCTCTAGCTAGTGATATATAAAATAAATAAAAAATATGTGACCATATCGCTTTGAACTGAATAATGGTGTCGTCTCAAGTCAATTCACTGGTCACCAGAATTGGCAAATTGTCAAATGGTGACACCTCCACTTCGGTGGAAGTCCTCCTCGTGGAAGTCCCTGGGAACGGCGCTCTACACCACCCGGTGTAGAAGTCGGTTAAAGTGAGTGACGAGCATCTCCCTCAGAGTGAGGGTTCGTGCGTTGAGTTTGGGTCCCACCACGGAAAAAATCTACGCGCTCAATGAAAACAAAAAGAAGCCTCGGATAACGACCGATTACAATGATGACGACCCACGCAAACGTTTTAAGGACCATGATTTACGGATATGCACCTGGAATGTCCGGACCCTTTACAGGGAAGGTGCCTTTATCCAGCTGGCAGATGTCCTCGAAAAATATAAGGCTGACATCACCGCTATCCAGGAGATACGATGGACGGGACAGGGCTGTTCGAAGGTGGTTGAATATATCAGTAATTAATTAGTGCAGAAATATGTAACTAACTTTTATTTAACTAATTTTGTGCGTAGATATTTGTTAACATATTGTAAATAAAAGTATAGTTAATTTAAGTAAGTTTGTTTTTAATTAATTCTTTTCCCCGATGAAAAAGTGGTGGAATTTTTTCAGTGAAAAAAGTGTATTTTTTTCCTGCCAAATATTGTTCATGATACCTATTTTTTTAAGGAGAAATTTTTTTACCCTTTTCAAACATTGTTCACGATACCTATTTTAACGCAAGGGTAAAAATTCCCTGAGTAATTTTATTCATGATAAGGCTGAATATCTCATCTATACGATGAATCGAAAATACTTGTATTTTTGTTACATAATTTAGTTTATGAAAATCTATTACAAGTCTCCATTTCTTTTTACCATCCTTATCGCTCTTTTTTGTTAGTTAGTTAGTACAATAACGGTGAATTCTAAGGTGAGGTTCTTAGCGATGTAATCTCATTTAACATTTTTTCTACTTTTCTATTAAGTTCTTCCGTACACACGGAAAATCCTCTTTTGGCATGAGGTTAATTGAACGAACGTTTCAGTGTTGCAACCGAAATACATTTGTTCCCAGCAAGAACAGTACCGGTCATATGAGTAGTAATATAACAAGTATCAAAACTGAAAGTTTCAGTAAAAGTTTTTATAACATTGTTAAGAGCGTCGGAATAAAATCGACCGAAACTTTGCGTGTGAATTTTTATCTCTTTCTCACTCACTTGCATTACAAAATTGTCTATTAAAACGACTTTTGTTTGCTTCCTTCCGTGCATTTGTTTAATGCAGATGACCCTTCCACTTTGATGATATCTAAATTATGAATAGATAAATAAGCAATATATACAAATACTCTTTTCAATATACTTTATTTTAGTGTTTATCAATTGTTTATAATTTAAGTAACATCTTTTTTCAACTCCTGCTGTAGCGGCTACTGTTGCAAACGTAATAAATAACCTACAAATAAAAAATGGTGGCAAACCGACGCGCAAAAAACCTTACTACATTTGAAATGTTAGTCCGCGTAACTGCACGTTCGGTTGCCGTAACCTCATGATTGCATTTTTAATTTTGCCAAAATTCGTTCTGTGTTACGGCAACTGAGTATATTATTGTATCAAGAAAATAAATGACAAACATTCTTCTTGTATACGAAGTTGGCACTCGGTGATCGCCATTTTCAGCGTACGTGTCTTTTGTTGTTCGTTGAGAAAACGTGTTCGCGTCGGTAATAAATTTGTTATTTGTAAATAAAATAAATATATAAAAAGTACTAATAGTAACAGAGTATTATATAGTGCAGTATATAATTTCTGAAACTAATGTGAAAAAACCACAAATAAAAATCTGTGTTTCGATTTTCAAACTGAATTTGGCATGTTTTTTTACAAAAGCCTCCGTGAATTCCTTGCCTACGCTATGTGCTGTACTGAGATCAACTGTAACTGTACCAAATATAAAGCGAGCCTGGATCGTCTGGTTTATCGTCTGCAGGTGCTATTGTGCATTCATTGATGCTTTCACTTGTATTAGCAGTTTTAAACCAATTTATTTATGCATTGAAAAATTTATATATGAATTCTATTATTATAAATTCCCACTGTGCATGTTTAAAGATTTTTAATAAATATTAATAAAAAAACATTTTATTTTCAATATTTTTTTCAAAAATATTTAAATATGTTTCTATGCAAACATACTACTTTTTGAACTGAAACATCTGATATGTTTCACTCGAAACATATTTATATTCAGGTCGTTCAAAATCATGTTTTAATTTGAACATATTTGTGTTTCGGTTCAAATATTTATTTTGTTTGGATGTAGTAATTGTTATGTTTCCATTAGAACATACTCCATTTTAAGGGGCAACATAAAAATGTTTCCGGGATATTATAATGTAAGTCAGAGCCCATTACAACACTGTTCAAGTCTCAATACAGCCCTGTTTACAAATGATTTCTCAGTCAATAATATATTATGTTTATATAAAATTCCAAACATACATGGTAATGCCTGCAAAATATGTTTGGAAGAGCCCTTTTTTTTGCAGCGTGAATGTATACATTTAAAAATAAAGAAACGTCAAAAATGTTCACATGTCGAAACCAAAAGGAAATTCATTAACAATAAAAACAAATTGCTCTAGCTAGTGATATATAAAATAAATAAAAAATATGTGACCATATCGCTTTGAACTGAATAATGGTGTCGTCTCAAGTCAATTCACTGGTCACCAGAATTGGCAAATTGTCAAATGGTGACACCTCCACTTCGGTGGAAGTCCTCCTCGTGGAAGTCCCTGGGAACGGCGCTCTACACCACCCGGTGTAGAAGTCGGTTAAAGTGAGTGACGAGCATCTCCCTCAGAGTGAGGGTTCGTGCGTTGAGTTTGGGTCCCACCACGGAAAAAATCTACGCGCTCAATGAAAACAAAAAGAAGCCTCGGATAACGACCGATTACAATGATGACGACCCACGCAAACGTTTTAAGGACCATGATTTACGGATATGCACCTGGAATGTCCGGACCCTTTACAGGGAAGGTGCCTTTATCCAGCTGGCAGATGTCCTCGAAAAATATAAGGCTGACATCACCGCTATCCAGGAGATACGATGGACGGGACAGGGCTGTTCGAAACAAGCGTCCTGTGATATCACTACAGCTGCCATGCGGAGAGACACGAATTTGGATGTGGATTTGTGGTCGGCAAGAGACTCCGCAACCTTGTCTCTAGGTTCACGCCCGTGGACGAAAGGCTGGCAACAATCCGCATCAAGGCTTAATATTTCCATATAAGCCTAATTTGTGCACACGCTCCGACGAACGAGAAAGATGACGAGACAAAATAGCGCTTCTACGAGCGCCTAGACAACGCATACGAGCGCTGCCCCTGCCACGATATCAACATCGTGCTATGTAATTTTAACGCCAAGGTGGGCAAAGAAGTCATCTATTGTCCCACAATCGGAAAATTTAGCCTCCATGCCAACACTTCCGATAACGGAAAGACTTCGCCGCACCACGAAATATGGTAGTTAGTAGCACTAGATTCGAACATTTCGATATCCACAAGGCCACATGGTTGTCGCCCGATCAAAAAACTCGAAACCAAATTGATCACGTTGTGATTGACGGAAGGCACGGTTCGAGCGTGATGGACGTACGCACTATCCGAGGTGCCAATATGGACTCGGATCATTACCTTGTAGCAGCCAAGGTCCGCACACGCTTCAGCGCTGCGAAGAACGTACGGAACCATACGCAGAGAAAGCTAGACGTCGGAAAGCTGCAATCACAACAGACAACACAAGCCTTTTCCACTCGACTCTCACACCTGCTTAGACAAAGCACTCCTCCTCTAGATGATATAAGCGCGCAGTGGAACCATATCTCCTGCTCTATGTGTACGACTGCCGAAGAGGTGCTCGGATTCCAACGCCCCCTGCGGAATCAGTATGACCAAGAGTGTCGCGCGGCCACTGCAGAGAAAGATGCTGCGTACAAATCCACCCTGCAGTCAGTAGCTACGCGAGCTGCGAAGGAGCGATACAAAGAGAAGAGGAGGGAAGAGAGACGTCTTTTCAGACGCAAAAAAGCGAGGCAGGAAGACGTGAGTGTGAGGAGATTCTGATGCATGGGGACAGGAATGAAGTTCGAAAATTCTTCGAGAAAATAAGACGCCTAGCCGGAGGTTTAAAATCCGGAGCCTCATCTTGTGAATATGAGAACGGAAATCTAGTGACAGATATCCAGAGCACACTGAAGATATGGAGGGATCACTTCTCTAAACTTCTGACCGGTGATAATGACCGCAATTCTACCGATAGAGAAGTAAACCCGGAAACCTCAGTACTTGATGACGACGTTGAGATTCCGCCACCCGACCATGACGAGGTCAGAACAGCCACCGCTAGGCTGAAAAACAACAAAGCCGCAGGTGCTGACTTGTTTAAGACCGTGATGACCCTGAGCAACACACGTTGCTCAGTGAGAATAGGAAAAGACCTCTCCGAGCCATTTCTTACCGAACGAGGTTTCAGACAGGGTGACTCCCTATCGTGCGACTTTTTTAACTTATTGAAGGAAAAAATAGTTCGAGCTGCCGAACTCCGTCAAAGCGGCACTATCCTCAACAAAAGTGTCATGTTGCTCGCATATGCCGACGATATTGATGTCATTGGCAGGAGCACACGAGCAGTCAGCGCAGCATTCTCCAGATTGGAGAAAAAGTAGCGTCGAATGGGTCTAGCGGTGAACGAGGACAAGACGAAGTTCCTTGTGTCAACAAGCAAAAAAGAGTCCGTGCGTCTTGGACAAAAAGCTGATTTTGACACCCACAATTTCGACATTGTGAAGGACTTCGTCTATCTGGGATCCAGCGTAAACAGCAACAACGACGTTAGCCTGGAGATCAAACGGAGAATAACTCTTGCCAACAGGTGCTACTTTGGGCTCAGGCAATTGAGAAGCAGATCCCTCTCTCGCCGTACAAAAATAATGCTATACAAGTCACTCATCATGCCCGTCCTGCTTTATGGTGCAGAAACATGGACGCTGGCTTTCACTGATGAGAGATTACTTACTGGGAGCGTTCGAGAGAAAGATTCTCCGTAAAATCTTTAGCCCTACCTGCTTTGCTAACGAGTATCGAATCAGGATGAACCACGAGCTGTATGAGTTATTCGACGACATTGGCATAGTCAAGCGCATCAAGATCCAGCGGCTTCGCTGGCTAGGTCATGTCGAACGAATGGATGAAAACACTCCAGCCAAGAAGGTGCTTGAATCGAAACTCGAAGGTGGACAGCGTAGAAGAGGGCGTCCAAATCTGCGTTGGAAAGACCAAGTTGAGGACAACTTGGCAACGCTTGGTATTTCTAACTGGCGTCAGCGCGCGCAAAGCAGATCCGACTGGCGCGGCTTAATCTGAGCGGCCAAATCCGACAACTGTTGTAAGGGCCATTTAAATAAGTAAGTGTTGTCTAAAATTTCTAGCCTGGAAAAATATCGAAGTCGCTGTCAAAACTAAAAATAATTTAAAAATTTCTGATTTGTTATTGTTTTTCATCGACCGATTTTTTTTTTTTGAAAAATACAGTTTGAAAATTGGAAAATTGTACAGTTCATGCTTGGGATAAAAGCAAAATCAGCCTGGTTGATAAAGTAAAAAAGCTGAGGCTATATAGTAACGGCTGTTTTGAAATAACGGAAATGGTTAATAAACACAGCATTATTGATTTAAATCTAAAATTGATATAAAACAAATGAATTTAAAAAGGATTGCAATCTATTTCTTCAAAAAGATTCGTGATATTTTTTTTCCAATCAGGTAAATCAATTGGTCAATGAATTGAATCTCTTTCTTGTATTTTCAAATTAATTAAATCCAAAAAAGATTTAATCTTTCACATTTCTGATATAAACATTGCATATTAAAAAAAACTGTGTTTAAATAAAAATTCAAGAATATTAAAAACCATTGTATTAAAACTCTGAAAGATATGTTAATAAAATTATTTACAATTGTATTTTTAAAACTGTTTTATAAATACATTATCAGTTTATTTCGATTTCATCATTTACTTTCAAAACTCGTGGACCATATAAGAGAACATATGCAAAGTGCCAATCACCGCGTCCGGATAAACGAAGTATTTCCTCTGTTGTTACAGCAGAAACAATAACGTCGTCAAATTTAAACCAATTGATCTTACTTTGCCTGACCCAAGCCACATAATGTCCGGAACAACTTGATCTACCTTTTTGTGTCAACACAGCTCTAAATGTGTAGTATCCAGAATTATTACTTCCTAAATCATTATCAAACCAATATTTTTTCGTTTATTTCATTTCAGCATTGTCATCTAACTCTCCATCATCAGTGTTAATTTATTTATTAAATTTTTTATCTTCGTTATCTTTAATGTAGTTCTTATAGGACATAGCTTTTCTTGCAATACAGTGGAACATAATTCATAGGAATTCCAAGCTGCTCAAATTAGACATGAAGTATTACGTAAAATTTTGTGGTATCGGCAATCTCCCAGAAACAGCAATTCCTCTGGAATTTTGTTCCAAATCGAATTCGAGTTCAAATGCAGTTTTACAACATTGCTAGACTTTTTATTTATGCGTTTTTTTGGTTATCTTCAACATTTCAGATAATTAATATTTATTTACATAATTTGGTTGCTATCTATAGATATTTGTTAACATATTATAAATAAAAGTATAGTTAATTAAAGTGTGTTTGTTTTTAATTAATTCTTTTCCCCGATGAAAAAGTGGCGGAATTCTTTCGGCGAAATATGGGTAATTGTTCCTCCAAAATGTTGTTCATGATACGTATTTTTTTTAGGGAAACATTTTTTCCCTTTTCGAACATTGTTCACGATACCAAGCAAAACCAGTTGGGAAGGTTAGATCACATGGGAAATTTTAAAGTAGGTGTAATTATGATAGTTCGGATTATCAAAATTATAGTCGGTCTAAGCCGACTATAAATACCCTACACATATGTGTGGTTACCATTCAAAGTGGTATATAGGTCACCAGGGCATACGAATCCTGAAAATAACTACAAACATTCAATCGCTGAAGAATTTCCATTCATTTGATACCCATATTTACAAATGGGTAGGTGTACCGAATTTCGATTTTTTTTTGTGAACCACAGTCTTTTCGCCGGAAAACATTATTATCATGTATTTGAGCATGATATCAATATATATTTGACCAAAAAAGTTTACCTAAGCACGTATACATAAAAATTGATCTTTATATGTTCATTTTATATGAGGTATTTGAACATAAGTGGTCGGATCATAGGTCACAATGGACCGATCTCGCCAATTTTTTCGCACATACAGCGTAGGTATATAAGTAATCTAAGTTATAAGTTTCATTTATCTCGCTCTTCAATTTTAAAAGTCTTAGGGATTTCAACAGACAGACAGACAGACAGACAGACGGACAGACAGACGGACAGACAGACAGACGGACAGACGGACATCGCTAAATCGACTCAGGAGGTCATGCTGATCAAGAATATATATACTTTTCCATACCGGAGATGCTTCCTTCTGGGTGTTACAAACGGCGTACCAAACTGAATATACCCTTTCACTCTTAGTGTAGGGTATACAAATTTCCTGAGGAATTTTATTCATGAATATGCAATGTATAAATTTACAATGTTTATAATTGAAATATCCGTTGTTCAGTTTTCTCTCAGTATGTATTCATTATACATAACAAAAACGTATGCAGTTAAAAAACACCACATGAATTAAAATATACCACGTTGAATTTAAAAATACCGTGGTATTTTTTATCCCACGGTAATTACAAAATACTATAAAAGGTATTTATCCACACTAACAGGCAACTATGGATAAAGTGAATTTTAAACTTTATTAATTGTGTGGAAAAATACAAAAATTACCCTTTTCAAATTACCCTTGCAAAATTTAATTTGCAATTAGAACTGAACATCAGGTAACGCTAAATCAGCCGTTGTGCCAAATATATAACAGTGTTGTTGGATAAAATTCCGTTGTGTTGTGCAAATAAATATTGAAGTTAAAATTATGTTCAACTCAGTTGAGAAAAATCAAGATATTCCCCAGCCGGTGAAATTTTTGATAAATGTAACTACATTTATTTAACTAATTTTGTGCGTAGATATTTGTTAACATATTGTAAATAAAAGTATAGTTAATTTAAGTAATTTTTTTTTTAATTAATTCTTTTCCCCGATGAAAAAGTGGTGGAATTTTTTCAGTGAAAAAAGTGTATTTTTTTCCTGCCAAATATTGTTCATGATACCTATTTTTTTAAGGAGACATTTTTTTACCCTTTTCAAACATTGTTTACGATACCTATTTTAACGCAAGGGTAAAAATTCCCTTAGAAATTTTATTCATGATAAGGCTGAATATCTCATCTATACGATGAATCGAAAATACATCTATTTTTGTTACATAATTTAGTTTACGAAAATCTATTACAAGTCTCCATTTCTTTTTACCATCCTTATCGCTCTTTTTTGTTAGTTAGTTAGTACAATAACGGTGAATTCTAAGGTGAGGTTCTTAGCGATGTAATCTCATTTAACATTTTTTCTACTTTTCTATTAAGTTCTTCCGTACACACGGAAAATCCTCTTTTGGCATGAGGTTAATTGAACGAACGTTTCAGCGTTGCAACCGAAATATATTTGTTCCCAGCAAGAACAGTACCGGTCATATGAGTAGTAATATAACAAGCTGTGATATCACTACAGCTGCCATGCGGAGAGACACGAATTTGGATGTGGATTTGTGGTCGGCAAGAGACTCCGCAACCTTGTCTCTAGGTTCACGCCCGTGGACGAAAGGCTGGCAACAATCCGCATCAAGGCTTAATATTTCCATATCACGCTCCGACGAACGAGAAAGATGACGAGACAAAATAGCGCTTCTACGAGCGCCTAGACAACGCATACGAGCGCTGCCCCTGCCACGATATCAACATCGTGCTATGTAATTTTAACGCCAAGGTGGGCAAAGAAGTCATCTATTGTCCCACAATCGGAAAATTTAGCCTCCATGCCAACACTTCCGATAACGGAAAGACTTCGCCGCACCACGAAATATGGTAGTTAGTAGCACTAGATTCGAACATTTCGATATCCACAAGGCCACATGGTTCTCGCCCGATCAAAAAACTCGAAACCAAATTGATCACGTTGTGATTGACGGAAGGCACGCTTCGAGCGTGATGGACGTACGCACTATCCGAGGTGCCAATATGGACTCGGATCATTACCTTGTAGCAGCCAAGGTCCGCACACGCTTCAGCGCTGCGAAGAACGTACGGAACCATACGCAGAGAAAGCTAGACGTCGGAAAGCTGCAATCACAACAGACAACACAAGCCTTTTCCACTCGACTCTCACACCTGCTTAGACAAAGCACTCCTCCTCTAGATGATATAAGCGCGCAGTGGAACCATATCTCCTGCTCTATGTGTACGACTGCCGAAGAGGTGCTAGGATTCCAACGCCCCCTGCGGAATCAGTATGACCAAGAGTGTCGCGCGGCCACTGCAGAGAAAGATGCTGCGTACAAATCCACCCTGCAGTCAGTAGCTACGCGAGCTGCGAAGGAGCGATACAAAGAGAAGAGGAGGGAAGAGAGACGTCTTTTCAGACGCAAAAAAGCGAGGCAGGAAGACGTGAGTGTGAGGAGATTCTGATGCATGGGGACAGGAATGAAGTTCGAAAATTCTTCGAGAAAATAAGATGCCTAGCCGGAGGTTTAAAATCCGGAGCCTCATCTTGTGAATATGAGAACGGAAATCTAGTGACAGATATCCAGAGCACACTGAAGATATGGAGGGATCACTTCTCTAAACTTCTGACCGGTGATAATGACCGCAATTCTACCGATAGAGAAGTAAACCCGGAAACCCCAGTACTTGATGACGACGTTGAGATTCCGCCACCCGACCATGACGAGGTCAGAACAGCCACCGCTAGGCTGAAAAACAACAAAGCTGCAGGTGCTGATGGCCTGCCTGCTGACTTGTTTAAGACCGGAGGCGAAGAGCTAATAGAGCTAATAGTTGACTATAAAGCCGCCTTCGACACTCCGATAAGGGAACGATTATACGCCGCAATGTCTGAGTTCGGTATACCTGTGAAATTTATAAGGCTTTGCAGGATGACCCTGAGCAACACACGTTGCTCAGTGAGAATAGGAAAAGACCTCTCCGAGCCATTTCTTACCGAACGAGGTTTCAGACAGGGTGACTCCCTATCGTGCGACTTTTTTAACTTATTGAAGGAAAAAATAGTTCGAGCTGCCGAACTCCGTCAAAGCGGCACTATCCTCAACAAAAGTGTCATGTTGCTCGCATATGCCGACGATATTGATGTCATTGGCAGGAGCACACGAGCAGTCAGCGCAGCATTCTCCAGATTGGAGAAAAAGTAGCGTCGAATGGGTCTAGCGGTGAACGAGGACAAGACGAAGTTCCTTGTGTCAACAAGCAAAAAAGAGTCCGTGCGTCTTGGACAAAAAGCTGATTTTGACACCCACAATTTCGACATTGTGAAGGACTTCGTCTATCTGGGATCCAGCGTAAACAGCAACAACGACGTTAGCCTGGAGATCAAACGGAGAATAACTCTTGCCAACAGGTGCTACTTTGGGCTCAGGCAATTGAGAAGCAGATCCCTCTCTCGCCGTACAAAAATAATGCTATACAAGTCACTCATCATGCCCGTCCTGCTTTATGGTGCAGAAACATGGACGCTGGCTTTCACTGATGAGAGATTACTTACTGGGAGCGTTCGAGAGAAAGATTCTCCGTAAAATCTTTAGCCCTACCTGCTTTGCTAACGAGTATCGAATCAGGATGAACCACGAGCTGTATGAGTTATTCGACGACATTGGCATAGTCAAGCGCATCAAGATCCAGCGGCTTCGCTGGCTAGGTCTTGTCGAACGAATGGATGAAAACACTCCAGCCAAGAAGGTGCTTGAATCGAAACTCGAAGGTGGACAGCGTAGAAGAGGGCGTCCAAATCTGCGTTGGAAAGACCAAGTTGAGGACAACTTGGCAACGCTTGGTATTTCTAACTGGCGTCAGCGCGCGCAAAGCAGATCCGACTGGCGCGGCTTAATCTGAGCGGCCAAATCCGACAACTGTTGTAAGGGCCATTTAAATAAGTAAGTGTTGTCTAAAATTTCTAGCCTGGAAAAATATCGAAGTCGCTGTCAAAACTAAAAATAATTTAAAAATTTCTGATTTGTTATTGTTTTTCATCGACCGATTTTTTTTTTTTTTTTTTTGAAAAATACAGTTTGAAAATTGGAAAATTGTACAGTTCATGCTTGGGATAAAAGCAAAATCAGCCTGGTTGATAAAGTAAAAAAGCTGAGGCTATATAGTAACGGCTGTTTTGAAATAACGGAAATGGTTAATAAACACAGCATTATTGATTTAAATCTAAAATTGATATAAAACAAATGAATTTAAAAAGGATTGCAATCTATTTCTTCAAAAAGATTCGTGATATTTTTTTTCCAATCAGGTAAATCAATTGGTCAATGAATTGAATCTCTTTCTTGTATTTTCAAATTAATTAAATCCAAAAAAGATTTAATCTTTCACATTTCTGATATAAACATTGCATATTAAAAAAAACTGTGTTTAAATAAAAATTCAAGAATATTAAAAACCATTGTATTAAAACTCTGAAAGATATGTTAATAAAATTATTTACAATTGTATTTTTAAAACTGTTTTATAAATACATTATCAGTTTATTTCGATTTCATCATTTACTTTCAAAACTCGTGGACCATATAAGAGAACATATGCAAAGTGCCAATCACCGCGTCCGGATAAACGAAGTATTTCCTCTGTTGTTACAGCAGAAACAATAACGTCGTCAAATTTAAACCAATTGATCTTACTTTGCCTGACCCAAGCCACATAATGTCCGGAACAACTTGATCTACCTTTTTGTGTCAACACAGCTCTAAATGTGTAGTATCCAGAATTATTACTTCCTAAATCATTATCAAACCAATATTTTTTCGTTTATTTCATTTCAGCATTGTCATCTAACTCTCCATCATCAGTGTTAATTTATTTATTAAATTTTTTATCTTCGTTATCTTTAATGTAGTTCTTATAGGACATAGCTTTTCTTGCAATACAGTGGAACATAATTCATAGGAATTCCAAGCTGCTCAAATTAGACATGAAGTATTACGTAAAATGTTGTGGTATCGGCAATCTCCCAGAAACAGCAATTCCTCTGGAATTTTGTTCCAAATCGAATTCGAGTTCAAATGCAGTTTTACAACATTGCTAGACTTTTTATTTATGCGTTTTTTTGGTTATCTTCAACATTTCAGATAATTAATATTTATTTACATAATTTGGTTGCTATCTATAGATATTTGTTAACATATTATAAATAAAAGTATAGTTAATTAAAGTGTGTTTGTTTTTAATTAATTCTTTTCCCCGATGAAAAAGTGGCGGAATTCTTTCGGCGAAATATGGGTAATTGTTCCTCCAAAATGTTGTTCATGATACGTATTTTTTTTAGGGAAACATTTTTTCCCTTTTCGAACATTGTTCACGATACCAAGCAAAACCAGTTGGGAAGGTTAGATCACATGGGAAATTTTAAAGTAGGTGTAATTATGATAGTTCGGATTATCAAAATTATAGTCGGTCTAAGCCGACTATAAATACCCTACACATATGTGTGGTTACCATTCAAAGTGGTATATAGGTCACCAGGGCATACGAATCCTGAAAATAACTACAAACATTCAATCGCTGAAGAATTTCCATTCATTTGATACCCATATTTACAAATGGGTAGGTGTACCGAATTTCGATTTTTTTTTGTGAACCACAGTCTTTTCGCCGGAAAACATTATTATCATGTATTTGAGCATGATATCAATATATATTTGACCAAAAAAGTTTACCTAAGCACGTATACATAAAAATTGATCTTTATATGTTCATTTTATATGAGGTATTTGAACATAAGTGGTCGGATCATAGGTCACAATGGACCGATCTCGCCAATTTTTTCGCACATACAGCGTAGGTATATAAGTAATCTAAGTTATAAGTTTCATTTATCTCGCTCTTCAATTTTAAAAGTCTTAGGGATTTCAACAGACAGACAGACAGACAGACAGACGGACAGACAGACGGACAGACAGACAGACGGACAGACGGACATCGCTAAATCGACTCAGGAGGTCATGCTGATCAAGAATATATATACTTTTCCATACCGGAGATGCTTCCTTCTGGGTGTTACAAACGGCGTACCAAACTGAATATACCCTTTCACTCTTAGTGTAGGGTATAAAAATTTCCTGAGGAATTTTATTCATGAATATGCAATGTATAAATTTACAATGTTTATAATTGAAATATCCGTTGTTCAGTTTTCTCTCAGTATGTATTCATTATACATAACAAAAACGTATGCAGTTAAAAAACACCACATGAATTAAAATATACCACGTTGAATTTAAAAATACCGTGGTATTTTTTATCCCACGGTAATTACAAAATACTATAAAAGGTATTTATCCACACTAACAGGCAACTATGGATAAAGTGAATTTTAAACTTTATTAATTGTGTGGAAAAATACAAAAATTACCCTTTTCAAATTACCCTTGCAAAATTTAATTTGCAATTAGAACTGAATATCAGGTAACGCTAAATCAGCCGTTGTGCCAAATATATAACAGTGTTGTTGGATAAAATTCCGTTGTGTTGTGCAAATAAATATTGAAGTTAAAATTATGTTCAACTCAGTTGAGAAAAATCAAGATATTCCCCAGCCGGTGAAATTTTTGATAAATGTAACTACATTTATTTAACTAATTTTGTGCGTAGATATTTGTTAACATATTGTAAATAAAAGTATAGTTAATTTAAGTAATTTTTTTTTTAATTAATTCTTTTCCCCGATGAAAAAGTGGTGGAATTTTTTCAGTGAAAAAAGTGTATTTTTTTCCTGCCAAATTTTTGTTCATGATACCTATTTTTTTAAGGAGACATTTTTTTACCCTTTTCAAACATTGTTTACGATACCTATTTTAACGCAAGGGTAAAAATTCCCTTAGAAATTTTATTCATGATAAGGCTGAATATCTCATCTATACGATGAATCGAAAATACATCTATTTTTGTTACATAATTTAGTTTACGAAAATCTATTACAAGTCTCCATTTCTTTTTACCATCCTTATCGCTCTTTTTTGTTAGTTAGTTAGTACAATAACGGTGAATTCTAAGGTGAGGTTCTTAGCGATGTAATCTCATTTAACATTTTTTCTACTTTTCTATTAAGTTCTTCCGTACACACGGAAAATCCTCTTTTGGCATGAGGTTAATTGAACGAACGTTTCAGTGTTGCAACCGAAATATATTTGTTCCCAGCAAGAACAGTACCGGTCATATGAGTAGTAATATAACAAGCTGTGATATCACTACAGCTGCCATGCGGAGAGACACGAATTTGGATGTGGATTTGTGGTCGGCAAGAGACTCCGCAACCTTGTCTCTAGGTTCACGCCCGTGGACGAAAGGCTGGCAACAATCCGCATCAAGGCTTAATATTTCCATATCACGCTCCGACGAACGAGAAAGATGACGAGACAAAATAGCGCTTCTACGAGCGCCTAGACAACGCATACGAGCGCTGCCCCTGCCACGATATCAACATCGTGCTATGTAATTTTAACGCCAAGGTGGGCAAAGAAGTCATCTATTGTCCCACAATCGGAAAATTTAGCCTCCATGCCAACACTTCCGATAACGGAAAGACTTCGCCGCACCACGAAATATGGTAGTTAGTAGCACTAGATTCGAACATTTCGATATCCACAAGGCCACATGGTTCTCGCCCGATCAAAAAACTCGAAACCAAATTGATCACGTTGTGATTGACGGAAGGCACGCTTCGAGCGTGATGGACGTACGCACTATCCGAGGTGCCAATATGGACTCGGATCATTACCTTGTAGCAGCCAAGGTCCGCACACGCTTCAGCGCTGCGAAGAACGTACGGAACCATACGCAGAGAAAGCTAGACGTCGGAAAGCTGCAATCACAACAGACAACACAAGCCTTTTCCACTCGACTCTCACACCTGCTTAGACAAAGCACTCCTCCTCTAGATGATATAAGCGCGCAGTGGAACCATATCTCCTGCTCTATGTGTACGACTGCCGAAGAGGTGCTCGGATTCCAACGCCCCCTGCGGAATCAGTATGACCAAGAGTGTCGCGCGGCCACTGCAGAGAAAGATGCTGCGTACAAATCCACCCTGCAGTCAGTAGCTACGCGAGCTGCGAAGGAGCGATACAAAGAGAAGAGGAGGGAAGAGAGACGTCTTTTCAGACGCAAAAAAGCGAGGCAGGAAGACGTGAGTGTGAGGAGATTGAGATGCATGGGGACAGGAATGAAGTTCGAAAATTCTTCGAGAAAATAAGACGCCTAGCCGGAGGTTTAAAATCCGGAGCCTCATCTTGTGAATATGAGAACGGAAATCTAGTGACAGATATCCAGAGCACACTGAAGATATGGAGGGATCACTTCTCTAAACTTCTGACCGGTGATAATGACCGCAATTCTATCGATAGAGAAGTAAACCCGGAAACCCCAGTACTTGATGACGACGTTGAGATTCCGCCACCCGACCATGACGAGGTTAGAACAGCCACCGCTAGGCTGAAAAACAACAAAGCCGCAGGTGCTGATGGCCTGCCTGCTGACTTGTTTAAGACCGGAGGCGAAGAGCTAATAGTTGACTATAAAGCCGCCTTCGACACTCCGATAAGGGAACGATTATACACCGCAATGTCTGAGTTCGGTATACCTGTGAAACTTATAAGGCTTTGCAGGATGACCCTGAGCAACACACGTTGCTCAGTGAGAATAGGAAAAGACCTCTCCGAGCCATTTCTTACCGAACGAGGTTTCAGACAGGGTGACTCCCTATCGTGCGACTTTTTTAACTTATTGATGGAAAAAATAGTTCGAGCTGCCAAACTCCGTCAAAGCGGCACTATCCTCAACAAAAGTGTCATGTTGCCGACGATATGCCGACGATATTGATGTCATTGGCAGGAGCACACGAGCAGTCAGCGCAGCATTCTCCAGATTGGAGAAAAAGTAGCGTCGAATGGGTCTAGCGGTGAACGAGGACAAGACGAAGTTCCTTGTGTCAACAAGCAAAAAAGAGTCCGTGCGTCTTGGACAAAAAGCTGATTTTGACACCCACAATTTCGACATTGTGAAGGACTTCGTCTATCTGGGATCCAGCGTAAACAGCAACAACGACGTTAGCCTGGAGATCAAACGGAGAATAACTCTTGCCAACAGGTGCTACTTTGGGCTCAGGCAATTGAGAAGCAGATCCCTCTCTCGCCGTACAAAAATAATGCTATACAAGTCACTCATCATGCCCGTCCTGCTTTATGGTGCAGAAACATGGACGCTGGCCTTCACTGATGAGAGATTACTTACTGGGAGCGTTCGAGAGAAAGATTCTCCGTAAAATCTTTAGCCCTACCTGCTTTGCTAACGAGTATCGAATCAGGATGAACCACGAGCTGTATGAGTTATTCGACGACATTGGCATAGTCAAGCGCATCAAGATCCAGCGGCTTCGCTGGCTAGGTCATGTCGAACGAATGGATGAAAACACTCCAGCCAAGAAGGTGCTTGAATCGAAACTCGAAGGTGGACAGCGTAGAAGAGGGCGTCCAAATCTGCGTTGGAAAGACCAAGTTGAGGACAACTTGGCAACGCTTGATATTTCTAACTGGCGTCAGCGCGCGCAAAGCAGATCCGACTGGCGCGGCTTAATCTGAGCGGCCAAATCCGACAACTGTTGTAAGGGCCATTTAAATAAGTAAGTGTTGTCAAATATCTAGCCTGGAAAAATATCGAAGTCGCTGTCAAAACTAAAAATAATTTAAAAATTTCTGATTTGTTATTGTTTTTCATCGACCGATTTTTTTTTTTTTTTTTTGAAAAATACAGTTTGAAAATTGGAAAATTGTACAGTTCATGCTTGGGATAAAAGCAAAATCAGCCTGGTTGATAAAGTAAAAAAGCTGAGGCTATATAGTAACGGCTGTTTTGAAATAACGGAAATGGTTAATAAACACAGCATTATTGATTTAAATCTAAAATTGATTTAAAACAAATGAATTTAAAAAGGATTGCAATCTATTTCTTCAAAAAGATTCGTGATATTTTTTTTCCAATCAGGTAAATCAATTGGTCAATGAATTGAATCTCTTTCTTGTATTTTCAAATTAATTAAATCCAAAAAAGATTTAATCTTTCACATTTCTGATATAAACATTGCATATTAAAAAAAACTGTGTTTAAATAAAAATTCAAGAATATTAAAAACCATTGTATTAAAACTTGAAAGATATGTTAATAAAATTATTTACAATTGTATTTTTAAAACTGTTTTATAAATACATTATCAGTTTATTTCGATTTCATCATTTACTTTCAAAACTCGTGGACCATATAAGAGAACATATGCAAAGTGCCAATCACCGCGTCCGGATAAACGAAGTATTTCCTCTGTTGTTACAGCAGAAACAATAACGTCGTCAAATTTAAACCAATTGTTCTTACTTTGCCTGACCCAAGCCACATAATGTCCGGAACAACTTGATCTACCTTTTTGTGTCAACACAGCTCTAAATGTGTAGTATCCAGAATTATTACTTCCTAAATCATTATCAAACCAATATTTTTTCGTTTATTTCATTTCAGCATTGTCATATAACTCTCCATCATCAGTGTTAATTTATTTATTAAATTTTTTATCTTCGTTATCTTTAATGTAGTTCTTATAGGACATAGCTTTTCTTGCAATACAGTGGAACATAATTCATAGGAATTCCAAGCTGCTCAAATTAGACATGAAGTATTACGTAAAATTTTGTGGTATCGGCAATCTCCCAGAAACAGCAATTCCTCTGGAATTTTGTTCGAAATCGAATTCGAGTTCAAATGCAGTTTTACAACATTGCTAGACTTTTTATTTATGCGTTTTTTTGGTTATCTTCAACATTTCAGATAATTAATATTTATTTACATAATTTGGTATCTATCTATAGATATTTGTTAACATATTATAAATAAAAGTATAGTTAATTAAAGTGTGTTTGTTTTTAATTAATTCTTTTCCCCGATGAAAAAGTGGCGGAATTCTTTCGGCGAAATATGGGTAATTGTTCCTCCAAAATGTTGTTCATGATACGTATTTTTTTTAGGGAAACATTTTTTCCCTTTTCGAACATTGTTCACGATACCAAGCAAAAAAATTTCCTGAGGAATTTTATTCATGAATATGCAATGTATAAATTTACAATGTTTATAATTGAAATATCCGTTGTTCAGTTTTCTCTCAGTATGTATTTATTATACATAACAAAAACGTATGCAGTTAAAAAACACCACATGAATTAAAATATACCACGTTGAATTTAAAAATACCGTGGTATTTTTTATCCCACGGTAATTACAAAATACTATAAAAGGTATTTATCCACACTAACAGGCAACTATAGATAAAGTGAATTTTAAACTTTATTAATTGTGTGGAAAAATACAAAAATTACCCTTTTCAAATTACCCTTGCAAAATTTAATTTGCAATTAGAACTGAACATCAGGCAACGCTAAATCAGCCGTTGTGCCAAATATATAACAGTGTTGTTGGATAAAATTCCGTTGTGTTGTGCAAATAAATATTGAAGTTAAAATTATGTTCAACTCAGTTGAGAAAAATCAAGATATTCCCCAGCCGGTGAAATTTTTGATAAATGTAACTACATTTATTTAACTAATTTTGTGCGTAGATATTTGTTAACATATTGTAAATAAAAGTATAGTTAATTTAAGTAATTTTTTTTTTAATTAATTCTTTTCCCCGATGAAAAAGTTGTGGAATTTTTTCAGTGAAAAAAGTGTATTTTTTTCCTGCCAAATATTGTTCATGATACCTATTTTTTTAAGGAGACATTTTTTTACCCTTTTCAAACATTGTTCACGATACCTATTTTAACGCAAGGGTAAAAATTCCCTTAGAAATTTTATTCATGATAAGGCTGAATATCTCATCTATACGATGAATCGAAAATACATCTATTTTTGTTACATAATTTAGTTTACGAAAATCTATTACAAGTCTCCATTTCTTTTTACCATCCTTATCGCTCTTTTTTGTTAGTTAGTTAGTACAATAACGGTGAATTCTAAGGTGAGGTTCTTAGCGATGTAATCTCATTTAACATTTTTTCTACTTTTCTATTAAGTTCTTCCGTACACACGGAAAATCCTCTTTTGGCATGAGGTTAATTGAACGAACGTTTCAGTGTTGCAACCGAAATACATTTGTTCCCAGCAAGAACAGTACCGGTCATATGAGTAGTAATATAACAAGCTGTGATATCACTACAGCTGCCATGCGGAGAGACACGAATTTGGATGTGGATTTGTGGTCGGCAAGAGACTCCGCAACCTTGTCTCTAGGTCCACGCCCGTGGACGAAAGGCTGGCAACAATCCGCATCAAGGCTTAATATTTCCATATCAGCCTAATTTGTGCACACGTTCCGACGAACGAGAAAGATGACGAGACAAAATAGCGCTTCTACGAGCGCCTAGACAACGCATACGAGCGCTGCCCCTGCCACGATATCAACATCGTGCTATGTAATTTTAACGCCAAGGTGGGCAAAGAAGTCATCTATTGTCCCACAATCGGAAAATTTAGCCTCCATGCCAACACTTCCGATAACGGAAAGACTTCGCCGCACCACGAAATATGGTAGTTAGTAGCACTAGATTCGAACATTTCGATATCCACAAGGCCACATGGTTCTCGCCCGATCAAAAAACTCGAAACCAAATTGATCACGTTGTGATTGACGGAAGGCACGCTTCGAGCGTGATGGACGTACGCACTATCCGAGGTGCCAATATGGACTCGGATCATTACCTTGTAGCAGCCAAGGTCCGCACACGCTTCAGCGCTGCGAAGAACGTACGGAACCATACGCAGAGAAAGCTAGACGTCGGAAAGCTGCAATCACAACAGACAACACAAGCCTTTTCCACTCGACTCTCACACCTGCTTAGACAAAGCACTCCTCCTCTAGATGATATAAGCGCGCAGTGGAACCATATCTCCTGCTCTATGTGTACGACTGCCGAAGAGGTGCTCGGATTCCAACGCCCCCTGCGGAATCAGTATGACCAAGAGTGTCGCGCGGCCACTGCAGAGAAAGATGCTGCGTACAAATCCACCCTGCAGTCAGTAGCTACGCGAGCTGCGAAGGAGCGATACAAAGAGAAGAGGAGGGAAGAGAGACGTCTTTTCAGACGCAAAAAAGCGAGGCAGGAAGACGTGAGTGTGAGGAGATTGAGATGCATGGGGACAGGAATGAAGTTCGAAAATTCTTCGAGAAAATAAGACGCCTAGCCGGAGGTTTAAAATCCGGAGCCTCATCTTGTGAATATGAGAACGGAAATCTAGTGACAGATATCCAGAGCACACTGAAGATATGGAGGGATCACTTCTCTAAACTTCTGACCGGTGATAATGACCGCAATTCTATCGATAGAGAAGTAAACCCGGAAACCCCAGTACTTGATGACGACGTTGAGATTCCGCCACCCGACCATGACGAGGTTAGAACAGCCACCGCTAGGCTGAAAAACAACAAAGCCGCAGGTGCTGATGGCCTGCCTGCTGACTTGTTTAAGACCGGAGGCGAAGAGCTAATAGTTGACTATAAAGCCGCCTTCGACACTCCGATAAGGGAAC
This sequence comes from Dryomyza anilis, assembly GCA_951804985.1. Taxonomy (NCBI): domain Eukaryota; kingdom Metazoa; phylum Arthropoda; class Insecta; order Diptera; family Dryomyzidae; genus Dryomyza; species Dryomyza anilis. Next base: position 67,972,573 of record OX638131.1, read on the forward strand.
GATTATACACCGCAATGTCTGAGTTCGGTATACCTGTGAAACTTATAAGGCTTTGCAGGATGACCCTGAGCAACACACGTTGCTCAGTGAGAATAGGAAAAGACCTCTCCGAGCCATTTCTTACCGAACGAGGTTTCAGACAGGGTGACTCCCTATCGTGCGACTTTTTTAACTTATTGATGGAAAAAATAGTTCGAGCTGCCAAACTCCGTCAAAGCGGCACTATCCTCAACAAAAGTGTCATGTTGCCGACGATATTGATGTCATTGGCAGGAGCACACGAGCAGTCAGCGCAGCATTCTCCAGATTGGAGAAAAAGTAGCGTCGAATGGGTCTAGCGGTGAACGAGGACAAGACGAAGTTCCTTGTGTCAACAAGCAAAAAAGAGTCCGTGCGTCTTGGACAAAAAGCTGATTTTGACACCCACAATTTCGACATTGTGAAGGACTTCGTCTATCTGGGATCCAGCGTAAACAGCAACAACGACGTTAGCCTGGAGATCAAACGGAGAATAACTCTTGCCAACAGGTGCTACTTTGGGCTCAGGCAATTGAAAAGCAGATCCCTCTCTCGCCGTACAAAAATAATGCTATACAAGTCACTCATCATGCCCGTCCTGCTTTATGGTGCAGAAACATGGACGCTGGCCTTCACTGATGAGAGATTACTTACTGGGAGCGTTCGAGAGAAAGATTCTCCGTAAAATCTTTAGCCCTACCTGCTTTGCTAACGAGTATCGAATCAGGATGAACCACGAGCTGTATGAGTTATTCGACGACATTGGCATTGGCATCAAGATCCAGCGGCTTCGCTGGCTAGGTCATGTCGAACGAATGGATGAAAACACTCCAGCCAAGAAGGTGCTTGAATCGAAACTCGAAGGTGGACAGCGTAGAAGAGGGCGTCCAAATCTGCGTTGGAAAGACCAAGTTGAGGACAACTTGGCAACGCTTGATATTTCTAACTGGCGTCAGCGCGCGCAAAGCAGATCCGACTGGCGCGGCTTAATCTGAGCGGCCAAATCCGACAACTGTTGTAAGGGCCATTTAAATAAGTAAGTGTTGTCAAATATCTAGCCTGGAAAAATATCGAAGTCGCTGTCAAAACTAAAAATAATTTAAAAATTTCTGATTTGTTATTGTTTTTCATCGACCGATTTTTTTTTTTTTTTTTTTGAAAAATACAGTTTGAAAATTGGAAAATTGTACAGTTCATGCTTGGGATAAAAGCAAAATCAGCCTGGTTGATAAAGTAAAAAAGCTGAGGCTATATAGTAACGGCTGTTTTGAAATAACGGAAATGGTTAATAAACACAGCATTATTGATTTAAATCTAAAATTGATTTAAAACAAATGAATTTAAAAAGGATTGCAATCTATTTCTTCAAAAAGATTCGTGATATTTTTTTTCCAATCAGGTAAATCAATTGGTCAATGAATTGAATCTCTTTCTTGTATTTTCAAATTAATTAAATCCAAAAAAGATTTAATCTTTCACATTTCTGATATAAACATTGCATATTAAAAAAAACTGTGTTTAAATAAAAATTCAAGAATATTAAAAACCATTGTATTAAAACTTGAAAGATATGTTAATAAAATTATTTACAATTGTATTTTTAAAACTGTTTTATAAATACATTATCAGTTTATTTCGATTTCATCATTTACTTTCAAAACTCGTGGACCATATAAGAGAACATATGCAAAGTGCCAATCACCGCGTCCGGATAAACGAAGTATTTCCTCTGTTGTTACAGCAGAAACAATAACGTCGTCAAATTTAAACCAATTGTTCTTACTTTGCCTGACCCAAGCCACATAATGTCCGGAACAACTTGATCTACCTTTTTGTGTCAACACAGCTCTAAATGTGTAGTATCCAGAATTATTACTTCCTAAATCATTATCAAACCAATATTTTTTCGTTTATTTCATTTCAGCATTGTCATATAACTCTCCATCATCAGTGTTAATTTATTTATTAAATTTTTTATCTTCGTTATCTTTAATGTAGTTCTTATAGGACATAGCTTTTCTTGCAATACAGTGGAACATAATTCATAGGAATTCCAAGCTGCTCAAATTAGACATGAAGTATTACGTAAAATTTTGTGGTATCGGCAATCTCCCAGAAACAGCAATTCCTCTGGAATTTTGTTCGAAATCGAATTCGAGTTCAAATGCAGTTTTACAACATTGCTAGACTTTTTATTTATGCGTTTTTTTGGTTATCTTCAACATTTCAGATAATTAATATTTATTTACATAATTTGGTATCTATCTATAGATATTTGTTAACATATTATAAATAAAAGTATAGTTAATTAAAGTGTGTTTGTTTTTAATTAATTCTTTTCCCCGATGAAAAAGTGGCGGAATTCTTTCGGCGAAATATGGGTAATTGTTCCTCCAAAATGTTGTTCATGATACGTATTTTTTTTAGGGAAACATTTTTTCCCTTTTCGAACATTGTTCACGATACCAAGCAAAAAAATTTCCTGAGGAATTTTATTCATGAATATGCAATGTATAAATTTACAATGTTTATAATTGAAATATCCGTTGTTCAGTTTTCTCTCAGTATGTATTTATTATACATAACAAAAACGTATGCAGTTAAAAAACACCACATGAATTAAAATATACCACGTTGAATTTAAAAATACCGTGGTATTTTTTATCCCACGGTAATTACAAAATACTATAAAAGGTATTTATCCACACTAACAGGCAACTATAGATAAAGTGAATTTTAAACTTTATTAATTGTGTGGAAAAATACAAAAATTACCCTTTTCAAATTACCCTTGCAAAATTTAATTTGCAATTAGAACTGAACATCAGGCAACGCTAAATCAGCCGTTGTGCCAAATATATAACAGTGTTGTTGGATAAAATTCCGTTGTGTTGTGCAAATAAATATTGAAGTTAAAATTATGTTCAACTCAGTTGAGAAAAATCAAGATATTCCCCAGCCGGTGAAATTTTTGATAAATGTAACTACATTTATTTAACTAATTTTGTGCGTAGATATTTGTTAACATATTGTAAATAAAAGTATAGTTAATTTAAGTAATTTTTTTTTTAATTAATTCTTTTCCCCGATGAAAAAGTTGTGGAATTTTTTCAGTGAAAAAAGTGTATTTTTTTCCTGCCAAATATTGTTCATGATACCTATTTTTTTAAGGAGACATTTTTTTACCCTTTTCAAACATTGTTCACGATACCTATTTTAACGCAAGGGTAAAAATTCCCTTAGAAATTTTATTCATGATAAGGCTGAATATCTCATCTATACGATGAATCGAAAATACATCTATTTTTGTTACATAATTTAGTTTACGAAAATCTATTACAAGTCTCCATTTCTTTTTACCATCCTTATCGCTCTTTTTTGTTAGTTAGTTAGTACAATAACGGTGAATTCTAAGGTGAGGTTCTTAGCGATGTAATCTCATTTAACATTTTTTCTACTTTTCTATTAAGTTCTTCCGTACACACGGAAAATCCTCTTTTGGCATGAGGTTAATTGAACGAACGTTTCAGTGTTGCAACCGAAATACATTTGTTCCCAGCAAGAACAGTACCGGTCATATGAGTAGTAATATAACAAGTATCAAAACTGAAAGTTTCAGTAAAAGTTTTTATAACATTGTTAAGTGCGTCGGAATAAAATCGACCGAAACTTTGCGTGTGAATTTTTATCTCTTTCTCACTCACTTGCATTACAAAATTGTCTATTAAAACGACTTTTGTTTGCTTCCTTCCATGCATTTGTTTAATGCAGATGACCCTTTCACTTTGATGATATCTAAATTATGAATAGATAAATAAGCAATATATACAAATACTCTTTTCAATATACTTTATTTTAGTGTTTATCAATTGTTTATAATTTAAGTAACATCTTTTTTCAACTCCTGCTGTAGCGGCTACTGTTGCAAACGTAATAAATAACCTACAAATAAAAAATGGTGGCAAACCGACGCGCAAAAAACCTTACTACAGTTGAAATGTTAGTCCGTGTAACTGCACGTTCGGTTGCCATAACCTCATGATTGCATTTTTAATTTTGCCAAAATTCGTTCATGTGTTACGGCAACTGAGTATATTATTGTATCAAGAAAATAAATGACAAACATTCTTCTTGTATACGAAGTTGGCACTCGGTGATCGCCATTTTCAGCGTACGTGTCTTTTGTTGTTCGTTGAGAAAACGTGTTCGCGTCGGTAATAAATTTGTTATTTGTAAATTAAATAAATATATAAATTGTGTTATAAAAAGTACTAATAGTAACAGAGTATAATATAGTGCAGTATATAATTTCTGAAACTAATGTGAAAAAACCACAAATAAAAATCTGTGTTTCGATTTTCAAACTGAATTTGGCATGTTTTTTTACAAAAGCCTCCGTGAATTCCTTGCCTACGCTATGTGCTGTACTGAGATCAACTGTAACTGTACCAAATATAAAGCGAGCCTGGATCGTCTGGTTTATCGTCTGCAGGTGCAATTGTGCATTCATTGATGCTTTCACTTGTATTAGCAGTTTTAAACCAATTTATTTATGCATTGAAAAATTTATATATGAATTCTATTATAATAAATTCCCACTGTGCATGTTTAAAGATTTTTAATAAATATTAATAAAAAAACATTTTATTTTCAGGATTTTTTTCAAAAATATTTAAATATGTTTCTATGCAAACATACTACTTTTTGAACTGAAACATCTGATATGTTTCACTCGAAACATATTTATATTCAGGTCGTTCAAAATCATGTTTTAATTTGAACATATTTGTGTTTCGGTTCAAATATTTATTTTGTTTGGATGTAGTAATTGTTATGTTTCCATTAGAACATACTCCATTTTAAGGGGCAACATAAAAATGTTTCCGGGATATTATAATGTAAGTCAGAGCGCATTACAAATGATTTCTCAGTCAATAATATATTAGGTTTACATAAAATTCCAAACATACATGGCAATGCCTGCAAAATATGTTTGGAAGAGCCCTTTTTTTTGCAGCGTGTATGTATACATTTAAAAATAAAGAAACGTCAAAAATTTTCACATGTCGAAACCAATAGGAAATTCATTAACAATAAAAAAAAAATTGCTCTAGCTAATGATATATAAAATAAGTAAAAAATATGTGACCATATCGCTTTGAACTGAATATTGGTGTCGTCTCAAGTCAATTCACTGGTCACCAGAATTGGCAAATTGTCAAATGGTGACACCTCCACTTCGGTGGAAGTCCTCCTCGTGGAAGTCCCTGGGAACGGCGCTCTACACCACCCGGTGTAGAAGTCGGTTAAAGTGAGTGGCGAGCATCTCCCTCAGAGTGAGGGTTCGTGCGTTGGGTTTGGGTCCCACCACGGAAAAAATCTACGCGCTCAATGAAAACAAAAAGAAGCCTCGGATAACGACCGATTACAATGATGACGACCCACGCAAACGTTTTAAGGACCATGATTTACGGATATGCACCTGGAATGTCCGGACCCTTTACAGGGAAGGTGCCTTTATCCAGCTGGCAGATGTCCTCGAAAAATATAAGGCTGACATCACCGCTATCCAGGAGATGCGATGGACGGGACAGGGCTGTTCGAAACAAGCGTCCTGTGATATCACTACAGCTGCCATGCGGAGAGACACGAATTTGTATGTGGATTTGTGGTCGGCAAGAGACTCCGCAACCTTGTCACTAGGTTCACGCCCGTGGACGAAAGGCTGGCAACAATCCGCATCAAGGCTTAATATTTCCATATCACGCTCCGACGAACGAGAAAGATGACGAGACAAAATAGCGCTTCTACGAGCGCCTAGACAACGCATACGAGCGCTGCCCCTGCCACGATATCAACATCGTGCTATGTAATTTTAACGCCAAGGTGGGCAAAGAAGTCATCTATTGTCCCACAATCGGAAAATTTAGCCTCCATGCCAACACTTCCGAAAGACTTCGCCGCACCACGAAATATGGTAGTTAGTAGCACTAGATTCGAACATTTCGATATCCACAAGGCCACATGGTTGTCGCCCGATCAAAAAACTCGAAACCAAATTGATCACGTTGTGATTGACGGAAGGCACGGTTCGAGCGTGATGGACGTACGCACTATCCGAGGTGCCAATATGGACTCGGATCATTTCCTTGTAGCAGCCAAGGTCCGCACACGCTTCAGCGCTGCGAAGAACGTACGGAACCATACGCAGAGAAAGCTAGACGTCGGAAAGCTGCAATCACAACAGACAACACAAGCCTTTTCCACTCGACTCTCACACCTGCTTAGACAAAGCACTCCTCCTCTAGATGATATAAGCGCGCAGTGGAACCATATCTCCTGCTCTATGTGTACGACTGCCGAAGAGGTGCTCGGATTCCAACGCCCCCTGCGGAATCAGTATGACCAAGAGTGTCGCGCGGCCACTGCAGAGAAAGATGCTGCGTACAAATCCACCTTGCAGTCAGTAGCTACGCGAGCTGCGAAGGAGCGATACAAAGAGAAGAGGAGGGAAGAGAGACGTCTTTTCAGACGCAAAAAAGCGAGGCAGGAAGACGTGAGTGTGTGGAGATTCTGATGCATGGGGACAGGAATGAAGTTCGAAAATTCTTCGAGAAAATAAGACGCCTCATCTTGTGAATATGAGAACGGAAATCTAGTGACAGATATCCAGAGCACACTGAAGATATGGAGGGATCACTTCTCTAAACTTCTGACCGGTGATAATGACCGCAATTCTACCGATAGAGAAGTAAACCCGGAAACCTCAGTACTTGATGACGACGTTGAGATTCCGCCACCCGACCATGACGAGGTCAGAACAGCCACCGCTAGGCTGAAAAACAACAAAGCCGCAGGTGCTGACTTGTTTAAGACCGTGATGACCCTGAGCAACACACGTTGCTCAGTGAGAATAGGAAAAGACCTCTCCGAGCCATTTCTTACCGAACGAGGTTTCAGACCGGGTGACTCCCTATCGTGCGACTTTTTTAACTTATTGATGGAAAAAATAGTTCGAGCTGCCGAACTCCGTCAAAGCGGCACTATCCTCAATAAAAGTGTCATGTTGCTCGCATATGCCGACGATATTGATGTCATTGGCAGGAGCACACGAGCAGTCAGCGCAGCATTCTCCAGATTGGAGAAAAAGTAGCGTCGAATGGGTCTAGCGGTGAACGAGGACAAGACGAAGTTCCTTGTGTCAACAAGCAAAAAAGAGTCCGTGCGTCTTGGACAAAAAGCTGATTTTGACACCCACAATTTCGACATTGTGAAGGACTTCGTCTATCTGGGATCCAGCGTAAACAGCAACAACGACGTTAGCCTGGAGATCAAACGGAGAATAACTCTTGCCAACAGGTGCTACTTTGGGCTCAGGCAATTGAGAAGCAGATCCCTCTCTCGCCGTACAAAAATAATGCTATACAAGTCACTCATCATGCCCGTCCTGCTTTATGGTGCAGAAACATGGACGCTGGCCTTCACTGATGAGAGATTACTTACTGGGAGCGTTCGAGAGAAAGATTCTCCGTAAAATCTTTAGCCCTACCTGCTTTGCTAACGAGTATCGAATCAGGATGAACCACGAGCTGTATGAGTTATTCGACGACATTGGCATAGTCAAGCGCATCAAGATCCAGCGGCTTCGCTGGCTAGGTCATGTCGAACGAATGGATGAAAACACTCCAGCCAAGAAGGTGCTTGAATCGAAACTCGAAGGTGGACAGCGTAGAAGAGGGCGTCCAAATCTGCGTTGGAAAGACCAAGTTGAGGACAACTTGGCAACGCTTGGTATTTCTAACTGGCGTCAGCGCGCGCAAAGCAGATCCGACTGGCGCGGCTTAATCTGAGCGACCAAATCCGACAACTGTTGTAAGGGCCATTTAAATAAGTGTTGTCTAAAATTTCTAGCCTGGAAAAATATCGAAGTCGCTATCAAAACTAAAAATAATTTAAAAATTTCTGATTTGTTATTGTTTTTCATCGACCGATTTTTTTTTTTTGAATAATACTGTTTGAAAATTGGAAAACTGTACAGTTCATGCTTGGGATAAAAGCAAAATCAGCCTGGTTGATAAAGTAAAAAAGCTGAGGCTATATAGTAACGGCTGTTTTGAAATAACGGAAATGGTTAATAAACACAGCATTATTGATTTAAATCTAAAATTGATTTAAAACAAATGAATTTAAAAAGGATTGCAATCTATTTCTTCAAAAAGATTCGTGATATTTTTTTTCTAATCAGGTAAATCAATTGGTCAATGAATTGAATCTCTTTCTTGTATTTTCAAATGAATTAAATCCAAAAAAGATTTAATCTTTCACATTTCTGATATAAACATTGCATATTAAAAAAACTGTGCTTAAATAAAAATTCAAGAATATTAAAAACCATTGTATTAAAACTCTGAAAGATATGTTAATAAAATTATTTACAATTGTATTTTTAAAACTGTTTTATAAATACATTATCAGTTTATTTCGATTTCATCATTTACTTTCAAAACTCGTGGAGCATATAAGAGAACATATGCAAAGTGCCAATCACCGCGTCCGGATAAACGAAGTATTTCCTCTGTTGTTACAGCAGAAACAATAACGTTGTCAAATTTAAACCAATTGTTCTTACTTTGCCTGACCCAAGCCACATAATGTCCGGAACAACTTGATCTACCTTTTTGTGTCAACACAGCTCTAAATGTGTAGTATCCAGAATTATTACTTCCTAAATCATTATCAAACCAATATTTTTTCGTTTTTTTCATTTCAGCATTGTCATCTAACTCTCCATCATCAGTGTTAATTTATTTATTAAATTTTTTATCTTCGTTATCTTTAATGTAGTTCTTATAGGACATAGCTTTTCTTGCAATACAGTGGAACATAATTCATAGGAATTCCAAGCTGCTCAAAATTTGTGGTATCGGCAATCTCCCAGAAACAGCAATTCCTCCGGAATTTTGTTCGAAATCGAATTTGAGTTCGAATGCAGTGTTACAACATTGCTAGACTTTTAATTTATGCGTTTTTTTGGTTATCTTCAACATTTCAGATAATAAATATGTATACAGATCTTTATTATTTGTAGTTAACTATACTTTAATTTTACATTTTCTAACACTATAAAAGATTAATTTCCAATTTGAACTGAATATCAGGCAACTCTGAATCAGCTGTTTTGCCAAATGTCAAACAGTGTTGTTGGATAAAATTGCGTTGTGTTGTACAAATAAATATTGATGTTTAAATTATATTAAACTACAATTAAAATAATATAAAATGATTTTTAATTGTAGTTTTTCATTTAAGAAATTGTTGTGATTGTACTACGTTTATTTTTCAAGATTAAAAAAAATTAAGATATTTACCAGCTGGTGAAATTTTTGCAATGGTTGAATATATCTGTAATTAATTTGTGCAGAAATATGTAACTAACTTTTATTTACATAATTTGGTTGCTATCCATAGATATTTGTTAACATATTATAAATAAAAGTATAGTTAATTAAAGTGTGTTTGTTTTTAATTAATTCTTTTCCCCGATGAAAAAGTGGCGGAATTCTTTCGGCGAAATATGGGTAATTGTTCCTCCATAATGTTGTTCATGATACGTATTTTATTTAGGGAAACATTTTTTCCCTTTTCGAACATTGTTAACGATACCAAGCAAAAAAATTTCCTGAGGAATTTTATTCATGAATATGCAATGTATAAATTTACAATGTGTATAATTGAAATATCCGTTGTTCAGTTTTCTCTCAGTATGTATTTATTATACATAACAAAAACGTATGCAGTTAAAAAACACCACATGAATTAAAATATACCACGTTGAATTTAAAAATACCGTGGTATTTTTTATCCCACGGTAATTACAAAATACTATAAAAGGTATTTATCCACACTAACAGGCAACTATAGATAAAGTGATTTTTAAACTTTATTAATTGTGTGGAAAAATACAAAAATTACCCTTTTCAAATTACCCTTGCAAAATTTAATTTGCAATTAGAACTGAACATCAGGCAACGCTAAATCAGCCGTTGTGCCAAATATATAACAGTGTTGTTGGATAAAATTGCGTTGTGTTGTGCAAATAAATATTGAAGTTAAAATTGTGTTCAACTCAGTTGAGAAAAATCAAGATATTCCCCAGCCGGTGAAATTTTTAAGGTGGTTGAATATATCAGTAATTAATTAGTGCAGAAATATGTAACTAATTTGTATTTAATAATTTTGTGCGTAGATATTTGTTAACATATTGTAAATAAAAGTATAGTTAATTTAAGTAAGTTTGTTTTTAATTAATTCTTTTCCCCGATGAAAAAGTGGTGGAATTTTTTCAGTGAAAAAAGTGTATTTTTTTCCTGCCAAATATTGTTCATGATACCTATTTTTTTAAGGAGACATTTTTTTACCCTTTTCAAACATTGTTCACGATACCTATTTTAACGCAAGGGTAAAAATTCCCTGAGAAATTTTATTCATGATAAGGCTGAATATCTCATCTATACGATGAATCGAAAATACATCTATTTTTGTTACATAATTTAGTTTACGAAAATCTATTACAAGTCTCCATTTCTTTTTACCATCCTTATCGCTCTTTTTTGTTAGTTAGTAAGTACAATAACGGTGAATTCTAAGGTGAGGTTCTTAGCGATGTAATCTCATTTAACATTTTTTCTACTTTTCTATTAAGTTCATCCGTACACACGGAAAATCCTCTTTTGGCATGAGGTTAATTGAACGAACGTTTCAGTGTTGCAACCGAAATACATTTGTTCCCAGCAAGAACAGTACCGGTCATATGAGTAGTAATATAACAAGTATCAAAACTGAAAGTTTCAGTAAAAGTTTTTATAACATTGTTAAGTGCGTCGGAATAAAATCGACCGAAACTTTGCGTGTGAATTTTTATCTCTTTCTCACTCACTTGCATTACAAAATTGTCTATTAAAACGACTTTTGTTTGCTTCCTTCCATGCATTTGTTTAATGCAGATGACCCTTTCACTTTGATGATATCTAAATTATGAATAGATAAATAAGCAATATATACAAATACTCTTTTCAATATACTTTATTTTAGTGTTTATCAATTGTTTACAATTTAAGTAACATCTTTTTTCAACTCCTGCTGTAGCGGCTACTGTTGCAAACGTAATAAATAACCTACAAATAAAAAATGGTGGCAAACCGACGCGCAAAAAACCTTACTACATTTGAAATGTTAGTCCGCGTAACTGCACGTTCGGTTGCCATAACCTCATGATTGCATTTTTAATTTTGCCAAAATTCGTTCATGTGTTACGGCAACTGAGTATATTATTGTATCAAGAAAATAAATGACAAACATTCTTCTTGTATACGAAGTTGGCACTCGGTGATCGCCATTTTCAGCGTACGAGTCTTTTGTTGTTCGTTGAGAAAACGTGTTCGCGTCGGTAATAAATTTGTTATTTGTAAATTAAATAAATATATAAATTGTGTTATAAAAAGTACTAATAGTAACAGAGTATAATATAGTGCAGTATATAATTTCTGAAACTAATGTGAAAAAACCACAAATAAAAATCTGTGTTTCGATTTTCAAACTGAATTTGGCATGTTTTTTTACAAAAGCCTCCGTGAATTCCTTGCCTACGCTATGTGCTGTACTGAGATCAACTGTAACTGTACCAAATATAAAGCGAGCCTGGATCGTCTGGTTTATCGTCTGCAGGTGTAATTGTGCATTCATTGATGCTTTCACTTGTATTAGCAGTTTTAAACCAATTTATTTATGCATTGAAAAATTTATATATGAATTCTATTATAATAAATTCCCACTGTGCATATTTAAAGATTTTTAATAAAAAATAATAAAAAAACATTTTATTTTCAGGATTTTTTTCAAAAATATTTAAATATGTTTCTATGCAAACATACTACTTTTTGAACTGAAACATCTGATATGTTTCACTCGAAACAAATTTATATTCAGGTCGTTCAAAATCATGTTTTAATTTGAACATATTTGTGTTTCGGTTCAAATATTTATTTTGTTTGGATGTAGTAATTGTTATGTTTCCATTAGAACATACTCCATTTTAAGGGGCAACATAAAAATGTTTCCGGGATATTATAATGTAAGTCAGAGCGCATTACAAATGATTTCTCAGTCAATAATATATTAGGTTTACATAAAATTCCAAACATACATGGCAATGCCTGCACGGAAGGCACGCTTCGAGCGTGATGGACATACGCACTATCCGAGGTGCCAATATGGACTCGGATCATTACCTTGTGAGAGTCGAGTGGAAAAGGCTTGCGTTGTCTGTTGTGATTGCAGCTTTCCGACGTCTAGCTTTCTCTGCGTATGGTTCCGTACGTTCTTTGCAGCGCTGAAGCGTGTGCGGACGCACCATACGCAGAGAAAGCTAGACGTCGGAAAGCTGCAATCACAACAGACAACGCAAGCCTTTTCCACTCGACTCTCACACCTGCTTAGACAAAGCACTCCTCCTCTCAATGATATAAGCGCGCAGTGGAACCATATCTCCTGCTCTATGTGTACGACTGCCGAAGAGGTGCTCGGATTCCAACGCCCCCTGCGGAATCAAAGGTATGACCAAGAGTGTCGCTCGGCCACTGCAGAGAAAGATGCTGCGTACAAATCCACCCTGCAGTCAGTAGCTACGCGAGCTGCGAAGGAGCGATACAAAGAGAAGAGGACGCAAAAAAGCGAGGCAGGAAGACGTGAGTGTGAGGAGATTGAGATGCATGGGGACAGGAATGAAGTTCGAAAATTCTTCGAGAAAATAAGACGCCTAGCCCGAGGTTTAAAATCCGGAGCCTCATCTTGTGAATATGAGAACGGAAATCTAGTGACTGATATCCAGAGCACACTGAAGATATGGAGGGATCACTTCTCTAAACTTCTGACCGGTGATAATGACCGCAATTCTACCGATAGAGAAGTAAACCCGGCAACCCCAGTACTTGATGACGACGTTGAGATGCCGCCACCCGACCATGACGAGGTCAGAACAGCCACCGCTAGGCTGAAAAACAACAAAGCCGCAGGTGCTGATGGCCTGCCTGCTGACTTGTTTAAGACCGGAGGCGAAGAGCTAATAGAGCTAATAGTTGACTATAAAGCCGCCTTCGACACTCCGATAAGGGAACGATTATACGCCGCAATGTCTGAGTTCGGTATACCTGCGAAACTTATAAGGCTTTGCAGGATGACCCTGAGCAACACACGTTGCTCAGTGAGAATAGGAAAAGACCTCTCCGAGCCATTTCTTACCGAACGAGGTTTCAGACAGGGTGACTCCCTATCGTGCGACTTTTTTAACTTATTGATGGAAAAAATAGTTCGAGCTGCCAAACTCCGTCAAAGCGGCACTATCCTCAACAAAAGTGTCATGTTGCTCGCATATGCCGACGATATTGATGTCATTGGCAGGAGCACACGAGCAGTCAGCGCAGCATTCTCCAGATTGGAGAAAAAGTAGCGTCGAATGGGTCTAGCGGTGAACGAGGACAAGACGAAGTTCCTTGTGTCAACAAGCAAAAAAGAGTCCGTGCGTCTTGGACAAAAAGCTGATTTTGACACCCACAATTTCGACATTGTGAAGGACTTCGTCTATCTGGGATCCAGCGTAAACAGCAACAACGACGTTAGCCTGGAGATCAAACGGAGAATAACTCTTGCCAACAGGTGCTACTTTGGGCTCAGGCAATTGAGAAGCAGATCCCTCTCTCGCCGTACAAAAATAATGCTATACAAGTCACTCATCATGCCCGTCCTGCTTTATGGTGCAGAAACATGGACGCTGGCCTTCACTGATGAGAGATTACTTACTGGGAGCGTTCGAGAGAAAGATTCTCCGTAAAATCTTTAGCCCTACCTGCTTTGCTAACGAGTATCGAATCAGGATGAACCACGAGCTGTATGAGATATTCGACGACATTGGCATAGTCAAGCGCATCAAGATCCATCAAGATCCATCAAGATCCACACGGAAAATCCTCTTTTGGCATGAGGTTAATTGAACGAACGTTTCAGTGTTGCAACCGAAATACATTTGTTCCCAGCAAGAACAGTACCGGTCATATGAGTAGTAATATAACAAGTATCAAAACTGAAAGTTTCAGTAAAAGTTTTTATAACATTGTTAAGTGAGTCGGAATAAAATCGACCGAAACTTTGCGTGTGAATTTTTATCTCTTTCTCACTCACTTGCATTACAAAATTGTCTATTAAAACGACTTTTGTTTGCTTCCTTCCATGCATTTGTTTAATGCAGATGACCCTTTCACTTTGATGATATCTAAATTATGAATAGATAAATAAGCAATATATACAAATACTCTTTTCAATATACTTTATTTTAGTGTTTATCAATTGTTTACAATTTAAGTAACATCTTTTTTCAACTCCTGCTGTAGCGGCTACTGTTGCAAACGTAATAAATAACCTACAAATAAAAAATGGTGGCAAACCGACGCGCAAAAAACCTTACTACATTTGAAATGTTAGTCCGCGTAACTGCACGTTCGGTTGCCATAACCTCATGATTGCATTTTTAATTTTGCCAAAATTCGTTCATGTGTTACGGCAACTGAGTATATTATTGTATCAAGAAAATAAATGACAAACATTCTTCTTGTATACGAAGTTGGCACTCGGTGATCGCCATTTTCAGCGTACGTGTCTTTTGTTGTTCGTTGAGAAAACGTGTTCGCGTCGGTAATAAATTTGTTATTTGTAAATTAAATAAATATATAAATTGTGTTATAAAAAGTACTAATAGTAACAGAGTATAATATAGTGCAGTATATAATTTCTGAAACTAATGTGAAAAAACCACAAATAAAAATCTGTGTTTCGATTTTCAAACTGAATTTGGCATGTTTTTTTACAAAAGCCTCCGTGAATTCCTTGCCTACGCTATGTGCTGTACTGAGATCAACTGTAACTGTACCAAATATAAAGCGAGCCTGGATCGTCTGGTTTATCGTCTGCAGGTGCAATTGTGCATTCATTGATGCTTTCACTTGTATTAGCAGTTTTAAACCAATTTATTTATGCATTGAAAAATTTATATATGAATTCTATTATAATAAATTCCCACTGTGCATATTTAAAGATTTTTAATAAAAAATAATAAAAAAACATTTTATTTTCAGGATTTTTTTCAAAAATATTTAAATATGTTTCTATGCAAACATACTACTTTTTGAACTGAAACATCTGATATGTTTCACTCGAAACATATTTATATTCAGGTCGTTCAAAATCATGTTTTAATTTGAACATATTTGTGTTTCGGTTCAAATATTTATTTTGTTTGGATGTAGTAATTGTTACGTTTCCATTAGAACATACTCCATTTTAAGGGGCAACATAAAAATGTTTCCGGGATATTATAATGTAAGTCAGAGCGCATTACAAATGATTTCTCAGTCAATAATATATTAGGTTTACATAAAATTCCAAACATACATGGCAATGCCTGCAAAATATGTTTGGAAGAGCCCTTTTTTTTGCAGCGTGTATGTATACATTTAAAAATAAAGAAACGTCAAAAATTTTCACATGTCGAAACCAATAGGAAATTCATTAACAATAAAAAAAAAATTGCTCTAGCTAATGATATATAAAATAAGTAAAAAATATGTGACCATATCGCTTTGAACTGAATATTGGTGTCGTCTCAAGTCAATTCACTGGTCACCAGAATTGGCAAATTGTCAAATGGTGACACCTCCACTTCGGTGGAAGTCCTCCTCGTGGAAGTCCCTGGAAACGGCGCTCTACCCCACCCGGTCTAGAAATCGGTTAAAGTGAGTGGCGAGCATCTCCCTCAGAGTGAGGGTTCGTGCGTTGGGTTTGGGTCCCACCACGGAAAAAATCTACGCGCCCAATGAAAAAAAAAAGAAGAAGCCTCGGATAACGACCGATTACAATGATGACGACCCACGCAAACGTTTTAAGGACCAGGATTTACGGATATGCACCTGGAATGTCCGGACCCTTTATAGGGAAGGTGCATTTATCCAGCTGGCAGATGTCCTCGAAAAATATAAGGCTGACATCACCGCTATCCAGGAGATGCGATGGACGGGACAGGGCTGTTCGAAACAAGCGTCCTGTGATATCACTACAGCTGCCATGCGGAGAGACACGAATTTGGATGTGGATTTGTGGTCGGCAAGAGACTCCGCAACCTTGTCTCTAGGTTCACGCCCGTGGACGAAAGGCTGGCAACAATCCGCATCAAGGCTTAATATTTCCATATCAGCCTAATTTGTGCACACGCTCCGACGAACGAGAAAGATGACGAGACAAAATAGCGCTTCTACGAGCACCTAGACAACGCATACGAGCGCTGCCCCCGCCACGATATCAACATCGTGCTATGTAATTTTAACGCCAAGGTGGGCAAAGAAGCCATCTATTGCCCACAATCGGAAAATTTAGCCTCCATGCCAACACTTCCATAACGGAAAGACTTCGCCGCAACACGAAATATGGTAGTTAGTAGCACTAGATTCGAACATTTCGATATCCACAAGGCCACATGGTTGTCGCCCGATCAAAAAAACTCGAAACCAAATTGATCACGTTGTGATTGACGGAAGGCACGCTTCGAGCGTGATGGACGTACGCACTATCCGAGGTGCCAATATGGACTCGGATCATTACCTTGTGAGAGTCGAGTGGAAAAGGCTTGCGTTGTCTGTTGTGATTGCAGCTTTCCGACGTCTAGCTTTCTCTGCGTATGGTTCCGTACGTTCTTTGCAGCGCTGAAGCGTGTGCGGACGCACCATACGCAGAGAAAGCTAGACGTCGGAAAGCTGCAATCACAACAGACAACGCAAGCCTTTTCCACTCGACTCTCACACCTGCTTAGACAAAGCACTCCTCCTCTCAATGATATAAGCGCGCAGTGGAACCATATCTCCTGCTCTATGTGTACGACTGCCGAAGAGGTGCTCGGATTCCAACGCCCCCTGCGGAATCAAAGGTATGACCAAGAGTGTCGCTCGGCCACTGCAGAGAAAGATGCTGCGTACAAATCCACCCTGCAGTCAGTAGCTACGCGAGCTGCGAAGGAGCGATACAAAGAGAAGAGGACGCAAAAAAGCGAGGCAGGAAGACGTGAGTGTGAGGAGATTGAGATGCATGGGGACAGGAATGAAGTTCGAAAATTCTTCGAGAAAATAAGACGCCTAGCCCGAGGTTTAAAATCCGGAGCCTCATCTTGTGAATATGAGAACGGAAATCTAGTGACTGATATCCAGAGCACACTGAAGATATGGAGGGATCACTTCTCTAAACTTCTGACCGGTGATAATGACCGCAATTCTACCGATAGAGAAGTAAACCCGGCAACCCCAGTACTTGATGACGACGTTGAGATGCCGCCACCCGACCATGACGAGGTCAGAACAGCCACCGCTAGGCTGAAAAACAACAAAGCCGCAGGTGCTGATGGCCTGCCTGCTGACTTGTTTAAGACCGGAGGCGAAGAGCTAATAGAGCTAATAGTTGACTATAAAGCCGCCTTCGACACTCCGATAAGGGAACGATTATACGCCGCAATGTCTGAGTTCGGTATACCTGCGAAACTTATAAGGCTTTGCAGGATGACCCTGAGCAACACACGTTGCTCAGTGAGAATAGGAAAAGACCTCTCCGAGCCATTTCTTACCGAACGAGGTTTCAGACAGGGTGACTCCCTATCGTGCGACTTTTTTAACTTATTGATGGAAAAAATAGTTCGAGCTGCCGAACTCCGTCAAAGCGGCACAATCTCAACAAAAGTGTCATGTTGCTCGCATATGCCGACGATATTGATGTCATTGGCAGGAGCACACGAGCAGTCAGCGCAGCATTCTCCAGATTGGAGAAAGAGTAGCGTCGAATGGGTCTAGCGGTGAACGAGGACAAGACGAAGTTCCTTGTGTCAACAAGCAAAAAAGAGTCCGTGCGTCTTGGACAAAAAGCTGATTTTGACACCCACAATTTCGACATTGTGAAGGACTTCGTCTATCTGGGATCCAGCGTAAACAGCAACAACGACGTTAGCCTGGAGATCAAACGGAGAATAACTCTTGCCAACAGGTGCTACTTTGGGCTCAGGCAATTGAGAAGCAGATCCCTCTCTCGCCGTACAAAAATAATGCTATACAAGTCACTCATCATGCCCGTCCTGCTTTATGGTGCAGAAACATGGACGCTGGCCTTCACTGATGAGAGATTACTTACTGGGAGCGTTCGAGAGAAAGATTCTCCGTAAAATCTTTAGCCCTACCTGCTTTGCTAACGAGTATCGAATCAGGATGAACCACGAGCTGTATGAGATATTCGACGACATTGGCATAGTCAAGCGCATCAAGATCCAGCGGCTTCGCTGGCTAGGTCATGTCGAACGAATGGATGAAAACACTCCAGCCAAGAAGGTGCTTGAATCGAAACTCGAAGGTGGACAGCGTAGAAGAGGGCGTCCAAATCTGCGTTGGAAAGACCAAGTTGAGGACAACTTGGCAACGCTTGGTATTTCTAACTGGCGTCAGCGCGCGCAAAGCAGATCCGACTGGCGCGGCTTAATCTGAGCGGCCAAATCCGACAACTGTTGTAAGGGCCATGTAAATAAGTAAGTGTTGTCTAAAATTTATAGCCTGGAAAAATATCGAAGTCGCTGTCAAAACTAAAAATAATTTAAAAATTTCTGATTTGTTATTGTTTTTCATCGACCGATTTTTTTTCTTTTGAATAATACAGTTTGAAAATTGGAAAATTGTACAGTTCATGCTTGGGATAAAAGCAAAATCAGCCTGGTTGATAAAGTAAAAAAGCTGAGGCTATATAGTAACGGCTGTTTTGAAATAACGGAAATGGTTAATAAACACAGCATTATTGATTTAAATCTAAAATTGATTTAAAACAAATGAATTTAAAAAGGATTGCAATCAGGTAAATCAATTGGTCAATGAATTGAATCTCTTTCTTGTATTTTCAAATGAATTAAATACAAAAAAGATTTAATCTTTCACATTTCTGATATAAACATTGCATATTAAAAAAAACTGTGTTTAAATAAAAATTCAAGAATATTAAAAACCATTGTATTAAAACTCTGAAAGATATGTTAATAAAATTATTTACAATTGTATTTTTAAAACTGTTTTATAAATACATTATCAGTTTATTTCGATTTCATCATTTACTTTCAAAACTCGTGGAGCATATAAGAGAACATATGCAAAGTGCCAATCACCGCGTCCGGATAAACGAAGTATTTCCTCTGTTGTTACAGCAGAAACAATAACGTTGTCAAATTTAAACCAATTGTTCTTACTTTGCCTGACCCATGCCACATAATGTCCGGAACAACTTGATCTACCTTTTTGTGTCAACACAGCTCTAAATGTGTAGTATCCAGAATTATTACTTCCTAAATCATTATCAAACCAATATTTTTTCGTTTATTTCATTTCAGCATTGTCATCTAACTCTCCATCATCAGTGTTAATTTATTTATTAAATTTTTTATCTTCGTTATCTTTAATGTAGTTCTTATAGCACATAGCTTTTCTTGCAATACAGTGGAACATAATTCATAGGAATTCCAAGCTGCTCAAATTAGATATGAAGTATTACGTAAAATTTTGTGGTATCGGCAATCTCCCAGAAACAGCAATTCCTCCGGAATTTTGTTCGAAATCGAATTCGAGTTCGAATGCAGTTTTACAACATTGCTAGACTTTTTATTTATGCGTTTTTTTGGTTATCTTCAACATTTCAGATAATAAATATGTATACAGATCTTTATTATTTGTAGTTAACTAAACTTTAATTTTACATTTTCTAACACTATAAAAGATTAATTTCCAATTTGAACTGAATATCAGGCAACGCTGAATCAGCTGTTTTGCCAAATGTCAAACAGTGTTGTTGGATAAAATTGCGTTGTGTTGTACAAATAAATATTGATGTTTAAATTATATTAAACTACAATTAAAATAATATAAAATGATTTTTAATTGTAGTTTTTCATTTAAGAAATTGTTGTGATTGTACTACGTTTATTTTTCAAGATTAAAAAAAATTAAGATATTTACCAGCCGGTGAAATTTTTGCAATGGTTGAATATATCTGTAATTAATTTGTGCAGAAATATGTAACTAACTTTTATTTACATAATTTGGTTGCTATCCATAGATATTTGTTAACATATTATAAATAAAAGTATAGTTAATTAAAGTGTGTTTGTTTTTAATTAATTCTTTTCCCCGATGAAAAAGTGGCGGAATTCTTTCGGCGAAATATGGGTAATTGTTCCTCCAAAATGATGTTCATGATACGTATTTTTTTTAGGGAAACATTTTTTCACTTTTCGAACATTGTTCACGATACCAAGCAAAAAAATTTCCTGAGGAATTTTATTCATGAATATGCAATGTATAAATTTACAATGTTTATAATTGAAATATCCGTTGTTCAGTTTTCTCTCAGTATGTATTTATTATACATAACAAAAACGTATGCAGTTAAAAAACACCACATGAATTAAAATATACCACGTTGAATTTAAAAATACCGTGGTATTTTTTATCCCACGGTAATTACAAAATACTATAAAAGGTATTTATCCACACTAACAGGCAACTATAGATAAAGTGAATTTTAAACTTTATTAAATGTGTGGAAAAATACAAAAATTACCCTTTTCCACAGAAATTGAAAAATAACACAAATGGGAAATTTGCTATAAAAGCGGCAGCTGTGCCACAAATGGGAAATTTGCCTTAAAAGTGGTAACCCCAATAAGCAATGAGTTTAAGGTTCGATAAATTTGGAGAATTTTCTTTTACAACCAGTGTGGATGTAATGTCATGATCAAGCCGAAGAAATTAATGTTATTCCAACGTTGGTTTTCAAAGTAAAAAACTTGACACGAAATTCACTACACAAATTTACTCAGTGGCAACCCAGTGACGTGATACGTGATTAATATATTTTCATTCGTACGCAGACACATTGATATTTTACGCGAACCTGGCAATGTTCTTCATCGCAGTGGTGCAATTGGATTCACTGGTTTGATCTTCGCGCACGTCGTGGATTTTACAAGAAGTTCCTGTACACTGCCACCGGTGCAGATGCTGTTGCAGCTGTAGAGCATACTTTAATTCCTTTTAATATATAGTATTATAACTTATATGCGTTTCCTTTTATTTTATATTTAAACCTTTAATTAGGAAAATATATGGGCTTGAATTCAAGTGTAATTTGAAGGTCGAACAATTTATTTATAGCTTACAATTAAGTTAAACCTCGAATGTATATTGAATGTCGGAATTCAAGTTTAGGTAAAGACTAGATTCAATTGGATAAAAAGCTACCAATTTTGCTAGAGAACGCTATGGTTTTCAAGCTTACAATTACAAAAAGTTTAACGCTTTTCTCCAGCGAAAGCTTCGATATCCCTGTTCAATACACATTCAATAATCACTTAATATCCAGGTTTTTGGTTTATTGGGAATACACAAAAAAATCATGCCAAAAGGCACATTTGATGTTTGAAATTTTTCTACCTGTACTCGTCAAAAACTGCACTCGAATGAAAAAACACACTAAGTTGAATGGGTTTACGTCCACACGATACAACAAATTTTTATCAATGTATTAGGTTGTCATTCGATTATTTACTTTTCCAAAAATGGATGGAAATAAGCAAATAAACTAATACATAACAAAAAAAATATAAAAATACACAATAGTAATGAAAAACCAAAAGCTATGTTTTAAATTTGGATGCATTTTTATTTGAAATTATTTTAGCTGCACTGTTTGTTACTGCCACAGTCACGTCCTGAAACACCTTCTCTTCTCACACGATAGAATGACGCATGCTGTAAGTAACTGCCCACGAACATTTCATAGACCTACTGATGATCATTTGCAAGAACAAGACAAGAAATGGTAATCTTGTTCTTGCTCTCGTTCTTGCACGCTAAGTCTTGCTCTTGTTCTTGCATAGGAACATATGATCTTGTTCTTGGTCTTCTTCTTGCAATACCTTTCTTGCTCTTGCATGCAAAAATCTTGCAAAATTTTACTTTTTAATTTTAAATAAAAGATCGATGACAAATATCTCAAACTGCATATTAATTATAAAAACGAATAGAATTTGAACACTAAGTGTATTGAAGTTACATACTTATTTTCAATTTCTTCAACAAAAATAAATTATTTTACTAACAAAAACAATCCAATAACATAAAAATTTGAATTATATTTTGACAAAAATTAACTAATAAAAAATAATTGTATAAATCAATTGATGTTGACGAGACAATTTAAAATCGCAAGGCCATAATAAAATAAACATATACGTTCATAATAAATATAAGGAATATTTCGTTTAGGCATATTACTGTTTTCGTCAGAGATTAAAAAAATCCGTATGCTACACGTACCGTATGTCAAGAGAACAAAAATAATATCTTGCATATTTTTGCGAACACAAACTCAAACGCTACATAGGGAACACTAATAGAAAGAAGAGAATACAACAATAACTAATTACGATGCGTATACACACACTTTCACAACGACAACTCTTCGTTGCCCCGTATCATCGCATGACAACAGACAGTAGCATGGCAGCACACTACATGTATGTATCTACTACAGCTATCTACTATCTAGTTGGCAACAACGAGTTTTCTTTGCGGTACAAAAAATGTCCCGCCAAAAATTCTATCAAAAGCTTGGATGCTGCTTTAATCGCATTTTTGTTGTTGTTGCACTTTCAAACGAATCAGCGGATTTGTAAAAAAAAAAACAAAAACACAAAAGGCAATATCAGCTAAATGAGGTACGCTGTATGCAGATAGAACTTAACATAAGAAAAACTTCATGATTTTACAAATAACAAAAAAACTATATATAAAAGTAAAACAAAAATAATAAATTGAATAGCACAGTGCATACGCACAATCGATGTACGAACTAGCGTAGCGAAGAAAATAGAAACAATATTGTTTTGTCCTTTTTGAAGCGACTTTTGAAGCACCTTTGAAGCTATTTACCGCTTCAAAAGTGCTTCACAGACCATATTTTGAAGATGCTTATATTCTTTAGCCTTAAAAAACAAAAAAACACACATCTTCAATAATGTTCACGTTCATAAATATTTTGCACGCCTTCTATTGTTACTTGTTGTTCAATAAGGTAATATCATGAATTCTGAATCATTAAAATGATAAAAAACGCAACAGGCTTGCTTTTCTTGCATTTATTGCAGTGTTTGTCTTGCACTTGTTCTTGCTTTTCTTATCTTGCTCTTGTTCTTGCAAGAGCAAGAAAATTTTGATCATCACTATATAGACCCGATTTTGTAGCGATTCATAAACGCAATTTACTCGTCGCGGGTAATATTTTTACTATCAATCGGACATTTTTGTCCACACAAAACACACGGAGCACAAAAAACGCTCACAGCAAACGGTATGACGCAGAAAAAAAACTAATGCGAACTTTGAAGTATGAAGTTCAGAGGTGCCACTATGTGGGTATTATCCCGAATTGTTTACTTTAATAAGTTACTTTTCTGATATATCTATACGATGCTTAATAGATCACTTTTGTAAGAACCTTTAAGTCACATGAAAAACGTAGTAGCAAAGATAACATTTCGTATTTTCTTCTAAGATCCAAGATATTTCTTTCCACCAGTAGTTGCCTCAGAATGGTTGTATTATAATTGTTAAATGCAAATCGTGTTAAATAAAAGATATACATTCTATGAAAAAATAGCTTTCATTTTTTAAATGCATTTTCGAAAGTAAAAAACATTATTTTTTGAAATTCATATAATGAGTTAATCTTGTAAAATATATTTATTAGAGCTGCATGAACAGAATTTCATTATTCCTTCTACCGCACTTATAAAACAAGGTGTTTATGAGAATCTTGCTGCAACTATCTGTTTAAATTTACATCCCATAAGTTTCAATAAAGTTGCAGCAAAACTATAAACATTTTTTAAATATGACATATATGCAGATAGTTACGAGATGATTGCCACAACAGCAATGTAAATTGAGATATTAACAATTGACTGATATTGAAATTAACAACATGTAATGGAAAATATCTCATTTCAGAGTTTACTTTGATAAAAGCATCGCCGGTTGGACTTGGTTCTTCAGCGACGAAGTCGTTGTACAATTTTACATTCGAAGACGATGGGGATATATTATCAAGATACTGTTTTAATTTGATACCTTTTATTTCAATTTAATAAAAATAACTCCGCGAATTATAATGGAGTACCTTCCTTTTCTAAATATTCATCAATATCTTCCTATTTTTAAAAAAACTCAAAAAATTCGCCTAGTAATCGTACCTGCAAATATTTGTATCATGGTTTTATTGTTGTATTTCTAAATACTGATTAAACAAAGACTGCCAGTGAAATTAATCATTGCTTCTGTATATCCGATTTAGATCTTTGTTGAAACAGTAAATAAATTTCATAATATCCACTTCTTTTTAGTTAATTGCGTTTGGGAGACATCAATTCAATGTTAAAATTGTTGATTTGAGTACAAAAACACGAATTTTCAGGTCCCGACGGTGCCATTCAGATTTCGCCGAAAATTCTCCACATCGATTATTTAATCCAAAAAAGCGCATTACAGATATTCAATAAAACGAATTCATACAAAGGCATTGTCAGTCTAAAGCCCATATGGCATCAGAATCGCAATTTCATGTTAATAAAACAAAACACTCTTGAAGTTAACTGCAATTTTATAAAATCAATGCATAAGATATTTATTGAATAACTTTATATTCGTATGACATTCAATAATTACAGTTTTGTTTTATATGTATACCACTGTTGTAAACGTGTATTTAATAATACAATGCACTTATACATCAAATAAATATAGTACATTAGCCCTTTGTATTTAATATACATCATCTTCCATAGAAAAATCTGAAGTCTCCGCTGCATAAATTGAGCTGCAAAAAGAAAAAAATATATTATTTGAATATATCCGAACAAATAATTTTGAAATTATACCTAGGGAAATAATTTCCTAAACATTTCTGGAAAATAACACTTAGACAAATAACACAACCCAACACGATGGCATGGACATCCCATACATAAATTCTATATAATTCATTGGTGCAGAGTTTGATTGCATACACTTTTTTTTCTATTACGTAACGTTTTTTGAAAAAATTGCAATAGTATATTTAAGCCGTTCTATACAGACTACTAAACAATTACGATTCTTTAGTAGTCGTAATCAAAAATTTTGATTACGATTCTTTGTAGTCGTAATCAAAAAATTTGATTACGATAAGAAATAATCAAAAAGTAATTTGATTCTTAGTACATTTTTTGACTACTTTAAAAGAATCAAAAATTAGTAATCGAACTACTTTTTTTTTTGATTATTTTCACAAAATTTAAGATTATTTTCAGATTATATGAAAATAATCAAAATAAAGTAATCCGATTCTTTAGTAATCGTAATCAAAAGTAATCGTAATCCAACTTTACAGCTCTGGTTCTCAGATCGGTAACTAGTTAAAATGGATGCAGAGAAAACCAGTTAAAAAATATATATATAAATTATATATATTATATATTATTATATATATAAATTATATATATATATATAATTATATATATATATATATATATATATATATATATATATATATATATATATATATATATATATATATATATATATACATTAGTCAAAAACTACGAAACACGTGACTAAACGTAAAAAAAGTATCCAAAAATCACTTGTTTCAATATAACATATGATTTAAGCAATCTTTTCTGTGAAATGTGCCAAAGTGAAAAATATCTTAATATGCAATTTGAAAGATTAACATTTAGAGAACAACTCATAGAAGAAGTTCTTTCTGTAAGAAGCCATTAAGAACTATAATATACGTCGGCAAATATTGATACATCTCGAGTTTGCACGTGTTTATCATAAGCGTAACATGATGTAACCACTAGCGTAACTTAGTATGATCCAATGGTTAAAAATTGCCACGACTGATTCCTGAAATATCAGAATTACCAATTTTAATGCATTGGACAGAAGTAAATGCCGCAATTTTTAGACTAATGGTTCAGAGAGTTAGTCACGATTTTTAAATACTTTTAATTAGTATTTCAATATTTGCCGAGGTCTATAATTGTCCTTCAGGGCTCCTTCCATAAAAAACTTATTGTATGAGTTGTTTTCTAAAATCATATCTTTCGAATTGCATACCCATATTTTTTTTCACTTTTGTACATTTCACAGAAAAGGTTACTTAAACATATGTAACATTCAAACAAATGATTTTTTGATACTATTTTTACGTTTATGCACGTGTTTCGTATTTGTTGTCAAATTATTTGCTTCAGTTAACATTTTAGCTATGAAATAAACAATATCCTGTATAATTTTGAAAGCTCTATTAAAAAATTTAAGGATTTTTCGCGATTTACTAATACAAGGTTGTGTAGGTTCCATATTTAATCAAAGCAACACAAAATATTTCAAATATTGAACAGTACAGCTCAAATTAGCCTAACTAATATAAATAATAATATAATATAATAGTTTGGCGCTACAGTTCTGTAAGAACTTCGGCCGAGCTCTCTCACCATTTTGAGCTGTGCGTGTTATATTTGTACTCAAAGTGGTGGGACCTACAGTTTATTGCCGAATCCGAACGGCAGGTGAGAGCTTTTTCATAGGCAATGGTTTTACTCTCGTAGGTTTGCCATTTACTGACGAGAGGTAGCGCGGTATAGAAAAATGTTTCTATGAAAAGATGTTGTTAGCCCCAGTCCAGGCTTGAACCGGGGACCTTTCGGCTCGCAGTCCAACGCACTAACCACTGAGCTACCGCGGCTTATAAATTTATAAACTTTGAAGAAAATAATGGATTTTGTAACAAATTTGGTATCGTTGGTATTATTTTTCACACCTAAATTCAAGAGTCATTTACAATAGGTGTCATATTTTTTGAAATAGGTTAAGAATATGGAACAATAAGACTGCATTGTAATGACATAATTCCAATACATGTAAATTATAATTATAATTGAGGAGAGCGCTGCTATTATTTTTCACACACATATATATATATATATATATATATATATATATATATATATATATATATATATGTGTGTGTTTAATTTTCGTATTCTTATTGAATCGAGAAATTAGAGACATTTCTTTGTTATTATATGAAATGAAAAAAGAAATAAATAAAAATAATACATATATTTTGTAAATGAATGGCGCCACTATCCTACGAAGCAAACCAATTATTGTTATGGGTAGCACAATCATAAAATGTAAAAAAAAACATCCTTATCCCCCTCATGTATCTTTTTACTCAACGTTTCGTTTGAGTACGTATGGGAAAAAAAATGAACAAAAACGTTCGGTTTTTAAATCTCACGTCTACATTAATAAAAATAGATATCTGGAAATTAGAAATTCTTAAAGAGAATTAACTGCGAAATTGAGTGGAATACTCAGTTTTTTTTTATTACTGCATCGTTACTCTGCATCGATACTCTTTATTTAAAAAGTATCTTCGTTCAATACTTTGTAAAATATTTATGATGCGTAGAAATTAAATAATGTTTGTTCATTTATTTTAATATAAACTTGGTCATCAGCTTTGAACATGTATAAAAAACATATAAGTTGACTTTTTTTTCGAAATTCCAAACTTTTTAAAAATTGTTATTTTTTTAAAAAACACACTTTTTCTTTTGATGTAATTTCGAAAGTGGTTGTTATTTAGGCCAATGAAGTCTTAAAATTGTTATTGTCTATTGCCTACATAATTTAACGTAGTAGTTCATTCTGGTTTTTATTATTTTTTTCTACTTCAGTTTATAATTATTAAATTATTATAAAGTTTTCGAACTCGAATTTCAGTGAAAACGACAATTTTCATTATGCTCATTTTTTTCAAAATTAGTTCAATTTCTAAATACACTACTGGAATTTGTAGAGGTGTTCTTCCATATAAGAGAAAAACTTTTTTCTATAAAATTTTGTATCAATGATAAAATTTTTAAGGTGGGATTAACATAAGGACTTTTTGTGAGCGCTTTACATATTATTCAAAATTACGTTTGACCATTTCTAATAGATGTGAGAAATCAATTTTATTTTAATTATTGTTCCAGATTTCTTTATAGATTTATTATAGCAAAATTTTTAGTAACAAAATTATATACTTACGTGACTTATAAAAGTTGCATTACACTGAACAAAAACGAAATATTTTATAATAATACAAAAAACCATATATTCAAATTCGCAGATCTACCGAAATGAATTCTTTTATTAATATGTAATATACTATTATGAAGATATGGATGTTATTCTTACGTGGTATAAATTTGGTTTCAGTTTAATTTGAAATATATATTGTATTATTTTGCACAACATCTAATTCGTTGTTTTTTTTTTGATTATTTTCTGAAAAACACTTGTCTTTGGACGGACACAGAATGGTAATAGTTTTTTTACATACAAAAACTAAGTTTTATGCCTCAACTTATTGTTGAGTGTCAATATAATGGCAGTCAGTCATTTGAACACATTTCTCCTAAGTCAGATGACAATCAGTCATTTGAATACACTTTTCCTATTGGGCATCTCTTGCTGTTCATTAAATTAGGTTGCTAACATATTTTAATAATATATTGTGCAATTGTTATTGAAAACAAAAGCATGCCATTTTCAATATGGGTTAACAACGCACTTGTTGTTGTTGTTAAAACATGCGGCGAAAATATACAATGTCAGCACTAGTGACTATGAACCCAATTCGCGGCAGCGTTAAGCGGTTGAATTGTAAACAAATATGCACGCAATAAAACTACCTGGTAGGCAAAGAAACTCATGACGACTTTAAATTAAGGTTATCATGAGTTAATGTATTTTTGTATGAGTTGCGGTTTTTCTCACGGTCAGGGTTAAGAACTCTGGCGAAATGTGAAATTAAAGAAAATCAGCAAGAGATGTTTGAGAAAGTAGCATTGAAACTTAGTTTAAGTATTAGTATATAAGCTTTAGTTATTTAGTTCTTAAGACAGTTGTTATTAGAATAAGAAGTGAGTCCAAGAAGTGGAAAAAAGAAAAAGGAAATAAAAATTATAAAGTGGATAAACTTGAAATGGAGTATTTATTCAATGTCTTATTTTTAGGTGATAAAATAGGAACGTTAACATTGGCGCAGCCGGTTTTAGAACAAAAAACAACCGCTCTAGATGGAAGATAGAAAAAAATTTAAATATGTTTTTAAAATAAATAGTCAATAATTTAAATAAATAGTCAATAATTTAAATAAATAGTCAATAATTTAAATAAAATCTAATTTTGGTAATTTAAAAAATGTTGTTGGAAATGACGTATTTTTAATGGAAGCCCTACAATGAAAATTAAAGAAAACACAACATAAAATGCGAAATAAAATATATATTGTATTGAAGTGAGTTTTGAGGAAAATAATGAAAACATGGTGTAAACAAATAATACATTTTTAAATAAATAAGGAAAATCTGTCGAGAAAAATCTGAAGTAAAATAGATAGAAATTCACTAGTGATACCAGTAATATTGAGAAAGTTAATTTCCTAGATTTTAAAATGAGTATCCAACATATTGCAAAGACCGTGAACCGTTTGGTTCCGATGTTCTCAGGCACGGATTTCAATGATCTGCCCTCTGAAGTATGTAGATTCATACAAGGATGTGATTTAGCGGTAAAGGCTACGAATGAAACAGAGTTACAAGAATTTATATCATGTGTTAAGTTAAGAATGTATGGAGACGCATTTGAACTAGTTAATGGAATTCAATTTAGCAGATTAGATGAATTATATACTCTAATAAAGCGAACATATCTTAAAACCATAACATTAGACTCAGTGATAAATGATATAAATCATGCCTATCAAACATCCACGGAAGAAATTAGACCTTTTGCAAGACGCCTAAATGTCCTGAAAACAAAGGCGGTGGAATTAATAAAAGAAAAATATAATGGCATAGGGGACGAGGCAATGTTAATGGAACTGGACAAATCCATTCAAAAGACTTTTAAATTAGGTTTTAAAGACAGCACACTGAAACGTTGGAGATAATACAAAGTGGGTGTGTAATAGAAACAACACAGAATGCCCCAGAGGTGCACTATAACAGAGCCTCACAAATAACATGCGAAAAAATTGTTATAGGAAACAATAGTGGATCATTTGGGCACGAAATGCTCGCGAACGAAAGGGATAAAGTTGTTCCAACATGTTCATTTTGCGGGAATGACGGACATACGAGGGACGAATGTATCAGTCGGAAAAACATGCCTTACTGTCAAGAATGTGGCAATTACGGCCACGAAACGAGCCTTAGATGTGCAAATAATAAACCGGAGCCGGAACCGGAGCTAACTATACGCGTAGACAACAAACAATAAATTACGATTACAATGATGGCTACGAGAATAATACGCAAGCCAATCATAGGAATAATAATGTTCGAAGATATAATAACAACAATAATTGGGAATATCATAATGAAAATAGAACTAATAATTATAATAACAATAATAATAATTATAATAACAATAATAATAATAATAATTATTATAATAACAATAATAATAATGATAATTATCGGAATAATAATCGTAATTATAATAATAACAAGGAAAATAATTACAATAGCAATAACAACAATAATAATGGAAATAGAAATAGTAATTATCGGAATAATATTCATACTAATAATAATAATGGGAATAGTAGTAATAATAATCATAATAATAATAATCGGGATTTAAATAAAGAATTGAGCATACATTAGAAAACTGTTTTGCGAAGAGAGATTTTGAACTACCCGCAACCAGGGAAACTGTTAGGGGCCCAGAATAGGCCAATAATCTGGGAACCCAAGACAAATCGCGAAATCAGGCCAAAGAAGATAGGAATTGTGATTCAGACGCCGTGCGCCGCAGTGAATACGTTCGCTATCAATGGTAGGAAAATGGTAGATAATTTTATTTCACTAATTGTATTAACGTTGAACGTTTTCGGCATAGTAGCATTAACAGCAAAAAATAATTTTTATGATTGCATAATAAATAGGATATGTATAGAAGAAAATAAGAAGAAATTAAATGATTTGATTACTTCAGGAATGGATAGAATAAATAAAAATATGAGTAAATATATTGAAAATATTAAGGAATTAAAATTAAGTTTATATACAAAATCAAAGAAAAATCGCATTATTTATAGTAGACATGGGGAATTCAGACAGATATCAAAATTAAATGATGTCTTTATAGAAATTCCTTGTAAGGAGGCAAAAAATGGGAAACTAATATTACTAGTAGATTCTGGTGCAGACTCTATCTTGGTAAAGTGGAGTGCATTCGATAATAAGCTAGAGAGAAATTTAAAAGACACAAAAGATCTGAGCGGAGCATTTGGGGGACATGTGACCACCGCAGGATCAATTGAAATTCAATATATGGAACATAGAAGGCTCAGTCTGACGTTACATACAATAATGCAGGATCAGGGAGTTCCGGCAGACGGTATACTTGGACGAGATAATCTATGGAACCACGCAATCATCAATGCAGTGGCTGCAAACGTGTTTTATCTGATAAAAACAGAAACACCCAACCGATGGTTATACAGAGGACATGATGAGGGATTTGTCCTACAATGCGGCGAAGAAGAAGCCGAAGTAAGGCTAACTGGTTTTGGATATTTCGTCCTAAGTCAGGGTTGTTCCTTGAGAAACCACGAGTTGCCGATCGCGTTCAAAAATACACCTGTGATGTGGCATGAGTTCGAAATACAGCAATTCGACCACAGGGAACTCCAGGAGGCGCTGAGATTAGATGAAATAGCAGATAACCCGAAAGAAGGAGTGAAAGAAGGAGAAGGAGCGCATATTGTTGCCATGGACCACACCAACCTGAGAAAAGAGGTGGCCGCGGGTTATCAAAACCTTGACAACCTGCGATTGGAGTTAGCACGTGAACGCAGTAGAGTTTTTGATAAGGGTTTTACTGAACAGATGTCCGTTGTAACCGTGAGTCAGTTGGTTTCGTTTCTTTGTCGGTGACGGTTGTTTTTGTTTTAGCGCATGCATTTGTGATTAGAACAGTGTTATTTAAAAATTAAAACAAAGTAATATAAATTTTATAAAGTGTAGTGTACATTGTTTTACATTATTGTCTAACAATTGATTTAACCAATAGGTAATGTGCAATCATTCAACTAATTGCACACATTTTTTGTAATAATTGCATAAAATAATTCTGTTGCATGTAAATTGTTATTGTTAGTTTATTTGTGTTTTCCAATTCTTCTTTGTGCTATATTTGTTTACGCTAAACTCTAGTTGTGTTGTTAGTGTGTTCAAAATCAGTAGCATTAACCCTTGCGTACCTTAAAATTTTTTTTAGCACTAAATTCTTAACTTTGTGTTTTTCGATAGTTTTATACTATGGATTTCTTATCAGTTGAAAACTTCGCTGCCTGCTCACTGAGGGACAAATGTAAAAGTCAGAACATTTTAAACTCAATGTTTTCCTGTTCTGGTCCCTGTGGTCAATGGTACCACGCTACATGTGCTAATATTTCTATTGGATGCACCTAATTTGTATGTTCAGTGCATTCAGGTTTACAGTGGTACTGTCCTACTTGTAGACCCCTTTCTCCATCTGTTTTTTTTGTTAAAATTAAAAACTTTGGTGAAAAACTTAGTATTTTAAATTCAAACTACAGTGAAATATTAAATTCATTAAACGAATTTAGCTCAATAGTAGAAATCAGTGATACCGCAAATAAGCCAGACTGTGTTGAAGATAATACAGCTATTATTAATGAATCAGTCTCTGATAATGAACCTTCAACTAAAAAAGTTGAAAAAAAACGCAAACGAAAATATAATAATAAATCTTTAAGTCCTCCTAAGGCTAAACGTAGTTCCCAAACAACTTCTGTTACCCCTTCTGTTCCTTCTTTAGTCCACCACTAATAGCAGTTACACTGCCCAAAACAACCACAAGTAGTAAGACACCAGTTAGTTCAACGTTAAAGGCAATCCCCATAAGTAGCGTCAACGCACTTATGGGGGACGGACGTGTCGTGTCGTCTCTTGTCTTTTTTAACGTGTTCCGTCCGTCGTTTAGTATAAATGTGTTTCAAAACTGTGTTTAATGTGCCCGCCCAACATAAGAAAATAACGAAATAAAACAAAATTAAATTAAAACACAAACTAATAATAGATTTCATAAAAAATTAAAATGAAACACCAAATAAATAAAACAATAATAAAACAATAATAATTCAGCAACAACAACCACATAATAGAACCTGTTTCGCGCTGCCTGCTGAGTTGCCGCACTCGCTGTTTTTGCAATTGCCGACGCAAAGGGCTTTTCTATGCTCTTTGCTGCAATTGCACAGGTTTGTTGACGTATCCCCTCCCTCCCCCATCCTACTCCACGCTACTAGCGCGCACGGTTGAGGCTGCAGTGAGTGCGTAATCTATGCTGTGGTGAAGGCATAACACTCACCACGGCTTGACTTACGCTCTCATTTGTTTGTTTCAACTGCTGCGCCTTGGTAGTATGTATGTCTGTTTTGAAGTTGCCCAGTAGAAAAAATGTCGCAAAAATTTCGCATAGATTTTTGCAACATTCGTGGGCTAAGGGCGAACTTTTTCTCGGTATATGCGTATGTGTCCATCCATAGGCCACAAATAATGGCACTAGGTGAGACCCAGGTTAATGAGGGTGCAGATCCACTGGATTTTCATATACCTGGTTATCACCTATTGCCATCATTCTCTGCCCATAGGGGCCTTGCTCTTTTTATCCGAAGTGACGTTGTGTATCAACTGCAGCAACAACATAGTGTGTCGGATAGCGAATTTAATACTATTTGGGTTAAATTCAAAATACAAACACACATCATGCACTTGTGCTTTCTTTATAGGAGTCCGAATTTAGATAGGGTTTCCACCTGTAATAAGCTGGATGCCTTATCTGATTCGATCTCAAATATATTGGAGCAATTTCCAGGCAGTGAAATTGTTGTTGCCGGCGATTTTAATGTGCACAACGCCACTTGGTTGAGCCACTCGGGTCTATCAACACAGGAGGGTTGTTATGTTGAGCTTTTTGCTGAGTGCAACCAACTCACTCAAATAGTGAAGGAGCCGACGTATATTCCACGCGTCGGCGGGCAAAGCCCAAAAGTCCTAGACCTTTTTCTGACTTCACATCATGAAAAATATGATGTAAAAGTCCTTGCACCTCTTGGTAATTCCGACCACTGTACTGTTTCCGCTGAGTTTTCGTATTCTAGTTTACGCGCCTCTTCGATTAAAGCCCCGAAGAGGAATGTATGGCTTTACGAAAAAGCAAATTGGGTTGCGTTAAATGATTTTTTTCGCAACTTTAATTGGAAATTGTGTTTCGCTGACAGAGACATAAATGCTGCGGCTTTAATGGTACAAAATATTATTTTATTAGGTATGCGGTCCTTCATACCTTCTAAAAAAATTAGCATTAAACCTAAGGACCACTCTTGGTTTAATGAGACTTGCAGGATTGCAGTCAGGTCGAAAGAGGAAGCCTTTCAGACTTGGCGTTCTAACAAGAATGCTGATACTGAAAGACTTCGTATACAGGCTAGGAATCGCTGTAATGCCGTGATCTCGCGCGAAAAGTTTCTTCACGAACAAAACGCGCGCAAAAAGGTCCTACTCTACCACAGGGGTAGTAAAAATTTCTGGTCATTTGTAAAAAGGGTGAAGAATCAGACGACATCGTCTACTCCAACTCTTAGTATGAATGGCCAGACCTTCACTGACCCGGTTGATAAAGCTAATCTCTTGGCAGAATTATTTGCAAATAATTCAACGCTCCCAGATAGTAATCAACCACTGCCTGTCGTCGATTTTGTTTCTTCTGCAATGCCGGAGATACATTTTCGAACTCGGGCAGTTAAAAAGGTTTTAGAAAACCTCAACATTAACAAAGCCTCTGGGCCAGATGGCATATCTGCCCATGTGTTGAAGAAGTGCGCGTCAACGCTGGCTTGTCCATTGCGTAACCTTTTCAACATCTCCTACACGACAGGAGTTTTTCCATCTTGTTGGAAGGTTGCCAATGTCCAGCCAGTTCCGAAAAAGGGCGAGGCCACGAACCCTGCCAATTACCGACCCATTGCAATATGCTCTGCACTCTCCAAGGTAATGGAGAGCGTAATTAACTTCCACTTTGTGAACTATCTTGAGCACAACGAATTGCTCAGTGACCGACAATACGGTTTCCGTAGGACCAGGTCCACAGGTGACTTGATGGCGGTCCTCTCCGAAAAGTGGAATAATTGTGTTCACCTTTTCGGGGAGAGCAAGGCTGTTGCTCTTGATATCTCCAAGGCTTTTGATCGAGTGTGGCATAAAGCCCTCGTTTCAAAACTAATTGCATATGGTGTTGGTGAATCTTTTACTCGATGGATATCGAGTTTTCTCCAGGGTCGTTCAATACGAGTTGCGATGGATGGTGTTCTTTCGGAACAACATTTCATCAATTCTGGAGTTCCGCAGGGTTCCGTCCTATCCCCGTCCCTATTTCTGGTATTTATCAATGACCTTCTGTCATTGACCCAGAACCCAATCCATTCCTTTGCAGATGATAGCAACATTTGTCATTCATACTCGTTCAAAAAGCGCCCAACCTCTTTGGAGATTGAGAGTAAAAGACGCACTATGAATGACACACTCAATAATGACCTTAAAACAATCTCCGAGTGGGGTCTTGCAAATAGAGTTGATTTTAATGCACGCAAGACCCAATGTTGTCTGTTATCTCACAAAAGAATGGATTCAACCCTACCTCCCCTTAACATGGGTGCGGTGGATATTGCAGAGTCAGCTGCTCTTGACGTTCTGGGCATATCAATTCAATGTGATCTCCGTTGGAATGATCACATATTTGACGTGTCGAAAGGGGCGGCCAAGTGCCTCGGTTTTTTAAAACGGTGTAAGACATACTTCACTCCTGCTGACTTGCGCACTGTCTACACCACCTATATTCGGCCTAAGATGGAATACAATTCGCACATATGGGCAGGGGCTTCAAAATCTTCTTTGGAGTTCCTGGATCGAATCCAACAGCGTGCAATATATTTAATAGGGGATGAAAATATTTCATCCTCTATTGGTTCTCTTGAGCACCGAAGGACCGTAGGGTGTGTAAGCCTGTTCTATAGGTATTACAATGGTAAGTGTTCGAGGGAAATACATGGCCTGATTCCACCAGGTCGTGTGTCCTCTCGTTCTACTCGGGCATCGAACCAAGCCCACCCCTTCGTAGTTCACTCGGCTCTCAATAGAACCACGCATTACCGAGAGAATTCGTTCTTCAGTCGCACGATACGTTTGTGGAACAATCTCCCTGCGTCTGTTTTTCCCGACATTTTTGATATTGGCAAGTTCAAAACAAACATTCACCGACACTACTCCATCTTTCCACCCTCCATTTAACCTATCATCCCATCTTACGATCAACACTGTGCATTGCATGAATAGGGGGCATCCCCTGAGCGTTGGTTAATTTGTAAAAAAAAAAAAAAACAACGGAGAATGTTTCCAATTTTATAAAAATGAATAAACTCGTGCCAACTGACACTTACATTTCTTGTAAAAAAATCGGAAACAGGCCAACACATGCATCTTTTACTTTGTCAATTGCGGAAGAACATGCTGCGGCCGTTATCAGTTCAAATCTGTGGACTTATAACATCCTTGTTTCCGAATTCAAAATCAAAAGAAACAATAGACCA
This sequence comes from Dryomyza anilis, assembly GCA_951804985.1. NCBI lineage: Eukaryota > Metazoa > Arthropoda > Insecta > Diptera > Dryomyzidae > Dryomyza > Dryomyza anilis. Next base: position 68,009,542 of record OX638131.1, read on the forward strand.
ACTAAAACAGTCCACCAAAATCCAAAAAACTTAAGCGTATCTCCCTTTACTACCAAAACGTAAGGGGATTGCGTTCAAAGACTCGGGATCTCTTTTTATCTACTCAGAATTTCGCGAACGATATCATCGCGTTAACTGTAACATGGCTAAATAAGAGCTTTTCAAATGTTGAATTATTTGATAATTCATTCAATGTTTTTAGAAAAGATAGATTTGACATCGAAAAATCTCCAGTCGGTGGTGGAATATTAATAGCAATAAAGAACAATTTAATAAGTTCATTATTAATAATAATAATAATAGTTTGGCGCTACAGTCCTGTATAGAACTTCGGCCGAGCTCTCTCACCATTTTGAGCTGTGCGTGTTATATTTGTACTCAAAGTGGTGGGACCTACAGTTTATTGCCGAATCCGAACTGCCGGTGAGAGCTTTTTCATAGGCAATAGTTTTACTCTCGTAGGTTTGCCATTTACTGACGAGAGGTAGCGCGGTATAGAAAAATGTTTCTATGAAAAGATGTTGTTAGCCCCAGTCCAGGCTTGAACCGGGGACCTTTCGGCTCGCAGTCAAACGCACTAACCACTGAGCTACCTACTTAGATCCTTATTAGAAATTCCAATAGCTGCTTCATTAGAGCTTATTTGTGTTAGGATTGTACCTCACAATTCCTGTGTATATGTCTTAAACGCTTACATTCCTCCGAAAAGTAGCGTAGAAGTCTATGAGACCTTATCTAAGTCCATAGATTTTGTATTGGAAATGCTTAATAGTTCTGATGATATCATACTTTTAGGTGATTTTAATTTACCAGATTTAATATGGAATAACTCGGACGACGACACATATTTCTGTGCGTCTAAATCTCGACAAGAACAGATTTTTGTTGACACTATATCATCTGACTTACAACAAGTAAGTTGTATTACTAATTGTCTGGAACGAAAACTTGACTTAGTATTTACTACAGATAGTAACAATGTTGTAGTTACAAATTCGACGAATGTTCTAATGGACATTGATGCATATCATCTGCCTCTAACAATATTTTATCAATCTGATAGAGCGAATATCATTAATAGTAAATCTGCAGACAAGGCTTATGAATTTAATTTTAAAAAAGCCAACTTTTCATTGTTAAATGAATTGTTGTCTGCTAAAATTGATTTAATATCAGACTATATTAATGATAATGAACTTGATGTTGCCATAAACTATTTTTACCATGAACTCTTTTCCTGCATAGCACAATCTGTACCATATAGCATTAAGTTCACTAAGATGTCATCGTATCCCTTGAAGATGCTACGTAACTCTAGGAATAGAGCATGGAATAGATATGTCAACAAATTGTTTCTGGAATTCCAGTCTATATCTAAAATTCTTTACACTGAGTATATTGATAAAATGAAGATACAAATTTTATCAGATCCAAAAAAGTTCTGGGGTTTCATCAATACTAAAAAAAAAGAGCGATGGTTTTCCTGCTTCTTTTAAAAATAATGATGGATTCACTAGCGACCCTAATGTCATATGTGGCCTATTTGCAAGCCTGTTTAAACAATCATTCTCTAATGATTCTTTTATAACCGATGTTAATAATTTTGATTACAACTTCATTAATCTCTATATCATTTTCTCCGGAGCAGATTTTGCAATATATTTCGACGATTGATGATGATTTTAGTTCTGGACCAGACGGTATCCCGGCAACAGTTATAAAGAAATGTGTTACTTCGTTATGTAAACCACTTTGTTCCATATTTAATAAATCAATAAATGAAAGTAATTTCCCAATATTTTGGAAAAACTCATTTATAAGCCCAATTTTAAAAAAGGGGTGTAAAAATGATGTAAATAACTATAGGCCAATCGCTAAATTGTCATCAATACCGAAATTGTTTGAACGTATTGTATATGATCAAGTTAAAATCCACTGTAGAGATGTAATTACCACACGTCAGCACGGATTTGTAACCGGAAGATCCACAGTATCTAATCTATTAGACTTCACTTCATTTGCAATAAGTTCAATAGAATCAGGAAAACAAGTCGACTGCATTTACACAGATTTCAGTAAAGCTTTCGATAAACTTCCTCATAACTTAATTTTATTCAAACTAAAGGTACTGGGATTTCCCGAATTCTTTGTTAAGTGGATAGGATCCTATTTATCTGATCGGTCATATCAAATACGATTCAGAAATAATTTATCTTCGCCATTTATTGCAACATCTGGGGTACCCCAGGGTAGTCATCTTGGTCCACTGTTATTTATACTGGCTATTAATGATGTGATATACAACATTAAGTACTCGCATTTATTAATTTTTGCCGATGATATGAAAATATATAAATCAATAAATGACGATAAGGACGTTCATATACTTCAGTCCGACTTAAAATCATTTGAAACGTGGTGTTGTAAGAATAACTTGATTCTTAATCCAGAAAAGTGTCAAGCCACGACATTTTCTCGCAAAAGAAATAAACTAGAATACAACTATTCACTAAAAGAGAAAATTTTAAATCGGGTGCACGTGGTGAAAGATCTTGGTGTGTTTGTCGATACAAATTTATCGTTTAATTTACATATTGAAAATATATGTAAAAAAGCCTCATCATTACTTGGTTTTATCAAACGATGGGCTAAAGAATTTAATAGTCCCCTTACAACTTTGACTCTATATTGCACTCTGGTTCGTTCCCAATTAGAATATGCAAGTCAAGTATGGTCTCCTTTCTACAAGGTACATAATGACCGAATCGAAAGGATACAGAAAAACTTCGTACGTTTCGCTCTCAAGGGTTTAAATTGGATGGATAACTTACATCTTCCTCCATACGTAGATCGTCTGAAACTACTAAATTTAAAGACTCTTGACGAGCGCAGACAGATTGCCGATATCATTTACATACATCAATTAATAACCGGTAGACTTGATTCACCCGAGCTTCTTAACTATATTAGTTTTAACCATAATCGTAGAAGTAGCAGACATCGTGATGTTCTTTTTTATGTACCTTATAGTAGAACTAATTATGTAGCTGCTTCACCCTTCAATCGAATGTGTAATTTAGTTAATAATTGTCCACAGTATAATATAAATCTGTCAAAAAATCAACTCAAATGTAGATTTAAACTATAATGTAACAAATGCATGTGTTGTTCACGAGCCCAACTAATTTAGTGGGTAAATATTTTCCAGCATTATGCTGTGAAAGTGCAAGCTAGCTGTATTAGCTAAAACTCGATTAGTATACCTGTGGCGTGGTTTGCATCCATCTAATACTAGGATTATGGTGTCGAAAGCAAGCTGGACAAAGCCGTCGACGTCAAGGGGACTTCAAGGAGACTCGACTAAACGTTGCTGGATCTTCAAGCAGCAAGACCGTTGCATTCGAAACTAATGATAAGCAATCAGAAGTAAGTAAGCCAGAGAACAACCAAGAGGATCTGAAGGCAACTCTGGCACTAGAAGTACCGCTATCACAGATGGGGCTCGCTGCACCCATGCCAATGGTAAGAAGGGTTTTGCTGTCTGCAGAGCCAACAATAATACCTATGGAGTCCAACGACGGAGAGAATTGGTACAAATCCAAGGCACCAGCGGGAAAAGTTCTATTTGAGCCCACCCAGGGAACTATAAAGGCATACGAGGAAGAAGAATATTTCAAAACAGAGGCACCGGTAAGCCTGTGGGAACAAGCAGTAACTCAACAGGCCACACGCAACTTACAGAGGACACTGGAGCAATTACAAAAGGAAATAGAAGACAGCCATGAGGTAAACAACGGCAATAATGAGACAACAACGGCAATAGTACACAAAAACGATGATTAATAAGCAGGAAGGCGAACGTATATATGTATGTAGTAAGAATAGAGTAAGTTAATATATGGAGGTTTGAAGTGATATAAGAAAAAAAAAAATTTTTTTTTTTTTTTTTGTAAGGGGGGAGGAATGTTGAGTGTCAATATAATGGCAGTCAGTCATTTGAACACATTTCTCCTAAGTCAGATGACAATCAGTCATTTGAATACACTTTTCCTATTGGGCATCTCTTGCTGTTCATTAAATTAGGTTTCTAACATATTTTAATAATATATTGTGCAATTGTTATTGAAAACAAAAGCATGCCATTTTCAATATGGGTTAACAACGCACTTGTTGTTTTTGTTAAAACATGCGTCGAAAATATACAATGTTAACACTAGTGACTATGAACCCAATTCGCGGCAGCGTTAAGCGGTTGAATTGTAAACAAATATGCACGCAATAAAACTCCCTGGTAGGCAAAGAAACTCATGACGACTTTAAATTAAGGTTATCATGAGTTAATGAATTTTTGTATGAGTTGCGGTTTTTCTCACGGTCAGGGGTAAGAACTCTGGCGAAATGTGAAATTAAAGAAAAACAGCAAGAGATGTTTGAGAAAGTAGCATTGATACTTAGTTTAAGTATTAGTATTAGTTATTTAGTTCTTAAGACAGTTGTTATTAGATTAAGAAGTGAGTCCAAGAAGTGGAAAAAAGAAAAAGGAAATAAAAATTATAAAGTGGATAAACTTGAAATGGAGTAAGTGTTATTATTTATTCAATGTCTTATTTTTAGGTGATAAAATAGGAACGTTAACATTATCTACAATATGAAAACTAAAGGAATTCCCGTAAGTTACCTTATGAGGGCAATGCGCGCATTTTGGTCGATTTTTTTCCAACGTGCGACTTTGAAATGAATTGTAGCCGATATAGATGTCACCGGGAAATACCTGATCGGGGGTAAATCAATATATTCACATATATTGAATTCAATTTTATATGTAATATTAAGTTGAGTTATTTGTTAAAAATGTTTAAAATATGTTTTTAAAACTCATTTTGAATTTTAAAAAAGCATAGTACATATCGACGACTCTTACCAAAAACCAACACGTTTCAAATGTTTGTATGGAAATAGTCAAAACAATCGTCGTGTATACTTTGAGCTGTAAATACAACAACCTCAACTGACGTTTAAAACTGAAATTTCGGTTTTGCTGAAATTATCGCATATTACTCTACAATCGTACACCAAAAATTTTAGTAGTGCTGGGACTCAAAATTATCGTACGTCTGGCAACACTTAGCCAGCTAAGTAACAGATTAAATAAAAATGTTTTTTGTATTCAATTTGTAAAATTAAGACTCACAGGAGTCACACATATTTCAAGCAAAATTACAAAAACAGGATAATATTTATATACAGTGATGAAGGGGAAATATCGAAACAATCCAGAAAGTTTCGGACGGAAGAAACATTTATTGGTTAGATGACAGAGGTGGTAGATCATTTTGCGAATTTTTATTCATTCAATAAAAAATATATTTAAAAATAATGGTACTTTTTGGGTAACTTTTTTGGGAAATTCTGGTAGAAAAAATTCATTCCGAGTGGCAACCATGGTTCCATCGTGTGATTTGTTTTATTTCTTTCCGCCATGGACTCATAAAATTTAACAAATAATCTATTTAAGGCATTTGTTAAATATTTGAAAGGCCCTACAATCGTGCATTGATAAATAGCCGCGTCAATCGCTCATCCTACGCTGTCCACCATCAAGTCTCATTTCAAGACATTTATTGACTGGTGAAATTTCATCCATTCGTCCCACATGACCTAAACATCAAAAACGTTAGATATTGATGAGCTTGACTATATCAATTTTTGCCAAATAGATTAAAGCTCTACTGTTCCAACTGGTAAATAGTAACCAGTTTAAAGTAGGATTAAATGAACTAGTTTATAGACTGACTGTAAAAAATTAGTCTATAGACTGGTTAAAAGAATCTTGTTTAAAAAGTACTTAAATGAAATGTAAGAGGGGACAATTGACACATCATAGGACATGAGCATTGAAAAAATTACAGTTCATTTTATGAAAATTGGTTTCGAATTCGAGCTAGTTAAGTGTCTACGGAGAACTAGACCAATACTAGTATTCAACTAGTCCTTTACAGTGCAGGGATAGTGCAGCAAAAGCCCACTTTTTTTTGGTGCCAGAGATTTGACAATTTTTTTAGAGTCCTTGAGTAACCTGAAGCAATTTCACCTAACAAACGTATGTCCTATCACGTCAGATTTACGAGATATATGACCATAGAGGTACCTAAAGTGACCGCAGTATTACCGTTGATTTATTGAGAAAACTGTAGTAGTTATGGATTTGTTATCTGTGAACCAAATTTAGACACTATCCAAGGCTTCATATCTGTAGTACATTTAAAATTTCTATTTTAATACCAATGTTAATGATTTTCAAAGGATCAATCTACATAATAGTCTAATTTCATATTAAGTAATGTATCATATTGTCAATTGAAAATACATTCAGCATAAAAAACATAAAAAGTGGCCAAATATGTCAAAGCCGTAGGAGCTACAGTTTATCTAATACTGAGCACTGCAAAGTATTTTTATACCCTTTGATTCTCAGTCAACAAATCCATAACAACTACAGTTTTCTCAATAAATCAACGGTAATATTGCGGTCACTTTAGGATATTTATTGTCCTATATCTCGTAAAACTGACGTGATAGGACATATGTTTGTTGGGTGAAATTTCTACAGATTACTCAAGGATTCTAAAAAAAAAATGTCCAAATCTCCGTCACTAAATTTAGTGTCGCACTGTGTAATCATAATAAAAATTACTAATATTATAAATCCATAAATTATAAAACATTTAAACAAATTTTTATATCTGATAAATAACATTAAAAAATGGAAAATAGCAAAACTTCTATTTCCATTGCAAATCTGTCGTCGCTATATCCAATAGTGATGATCAAAAATTTCTTGTTCTTGTATCTTGTTCTTGCATTTTTTGCAAGAACAAGAGCGGGACATTTTTTGTACCACAAAAAAAACCTCCTTGTTGTTGCCAACTAGAAAGCTGTACTAGATACATATGTACATGTAGTGTGGTGCCTGCGTCTGTCTGTTGACATGCCTCTGTTTGTTGCCATGCAATGATACAGTATAGCAACGAAGAGTTGTCGTTGTGAAAGTGTGTGTATACGCATCGTAATTCGTTATTGTTATATTTTCTTCTTTTTGTTAGTGTTCGCTATGTAGCGTTTGAGTTTGTATTCGCAAAGATATATGTTACCCTGCAAGATATTAATTGTGTTCTCTTGACATACGGTACGTGTAGCATACAGATTTTTTTAATCTCTGAAGAAAACAGAAATATACTACGAAATATTCTTTATATTTATTATAAATGTATGTGTTCATTTTATTATGGCCTGGAGATTTTGAATTGTCTCGTCAATATCACTTGATTTATAAAATTATTTTTTATTAGTTAATTCATGTTAAAATATAATTCAAATTTTTATGTTATTGAATTTTTTTTTGTTAGTAAAATAATTTATTATTTGTTGAAGAAATTGAAAATATGGAAAATAAGTAACATAAATACAATTAGTGTTCAAATTCTATTCGTTTTCATAATTAATATGCAGTTTAAGATATTTGTCGTCGATCTTTTATTTAAAATTTTAAAAAAAAAATTTGCAAGAATCTTGCAAGCAAGCGCAAGAAAGGTATTGCGAGAACAAGATCATATGTAAGTATTCAAGAACAAGATTTAGCGCGCAAGAAAATTATACGTGAATTAATTTCTTTATGTCAATTAGTTGTCAGAAAATAGTAAATCAATTACAATATAGTTGTAACCGGAAGTTAGATTATTTATGTTGGTGAGAATGAAAATATTTAACAGAAAATTTATTCTGAAAGATATCTATCTACACTCTAAAAAATGATTGTGAAATTACTACCATGTAGTCAATTTCACGATTGTTTTTTGTGTATCGCTAAAATAATTATTGCGAAAACAGTTGTTTTTAAAATTTACGTTACAAATAGTGTATTTTTAATAATTTTATGAAATTCGCGTAATTTTTCTCGCTAATTTAATGGATTTTGACACATACATGAAAGTAACGTTATTTTACGGTATCAAACATGTACCAATGAACGAAAGAAGTCATTAAATAGCATGTGCTTAAACGATGCACAGGTATTAAGAATAAACACATACACATGAAATAGTTTTATTTAGTTTATGTTATTTTATTTAGTGATGTAAAGTGAATTAGTTAATTTAACACAAATTTTCCGCTGTAATTGGCCACATTTAGCAATCAAACAGTTGTGTAAATGTTCCGAAATGTATATTTGTTACCGATCAGCTCCAGCTCTGTCTGCTGAAGCGGCCATGTAACTGCGCTGGATGCGACATGTCGCCGAAAATGTATTAAAAATGTTCCTTTATTTCACATTCACTTTGCATTACTAAATAAAAGTAAACTAATATTGTCGATTATAATGCTAACAATTATATTTTGTGCATCGTTAGTGATGAGTTATTTTTTGAGTACCGAACAAAATCCTATGAATACGTTCGTTCAGTAATTTTTTTACCTATTTTATAGCGAGTAATAACGCTTCATAAAAAGTTGGAATTGCCCGAGGATGCGCGAAGAGGATAACCCAAAATACATATAATTACTCGCCGTGTTTTAGTCGGTTTTCATTTTTTAAATAAAAAATAATGTATCTAAAGCAGTTGTGTATAGGATTTATTCAATACGTTCATTTAGGTTAGGTTAAGGAGTGCACACGAAAAAGTTGTAACATCGAAAATTCAAAAAATCAAGTAAGCCGTGATTTTTTTTCCGTGCGATTTTTTTTTGTATTATACCTCACTATATAAATTCTTTACCAAAAAAAATGTAATTATAATTATTTGTTTATAGGGAAGTTTTGAAATTTTTCAGGAATCCCCTCCATCAAACCCTTTATGGTGATTTCATTATTATTTTTCGAGGACGACAATTAGAAGTAATGGGGCTCTATTCAATTTACGTTATGAATAAAAACGTATCTATTTACTTACTTTTAAAAATATTCATTTTTTAAATGAAATATTTAAATATATACATATTGTTTTATTTATTTATTATTAAACGATATGAAATGAGATAACAAATCCTATCCTATTAATATAATAAATCTGAATGTTGGTTGGTTTGTTTGTTCCACATCTCCGTCTAAACGGCTCATCCGAATTTCATAAAATTTTTACCACAGATGCGGTATGGTCTGGAAGGAATGATAGGCTATATATGGACGGGATTGGACAAAGGGGCGTGGTACCTCCCATACAACCTAAATTTTCAAAACGATATAACTTGGCACTTATATCAGCTACGAACATGAAACAAAAAACTCAAATACAAAAAAAAACAATTAAAAACAAAAAAGCAAAAGCACAAAACAAAAGCAAAAATACAAAAACAAAAGCAATCACGTTTGTTCCGTTTCTCAGTCTAAACGGCTGATCCGATTTTCTTGAAACTCACCACACTTAAAGTCACCACACCAAAACTCACCACACTAAAACTCTCCACACAAAAACTCACCACACTAAAACTCTCCACACTAAAACTCACCACACGAAAACTCAGCACACAAAAATTCAACACACTAAAATTCACCACACTTAAACTCACCAAACTAAAATTTCCCCACACTAAAACCCAAAACACTATAATTCACCACACTAAAATTTCTCCACACTTAAACTCACCACACCAATACTCACCACTCTAAAACTCACCACACTAAAACTCACCACACTAAAACTCACCACACTAAAATTCACCACACCAAAACTCACCACACTATAATTCACAACACTAAAACTCACTACACTAAAATTCACTACACTAAAACTCACCACACTAAAATTCACCACAATAAAATTCATCACATTAAAATTTATCACACTGAAACTCACCACACTATAATTCACAACACTAAAACTCACTACACTAAAACTCACTACACAAAAATTCAACACATTAAAATAACCAAACATAAACTCACCACACTAAAATTTCACCACACTAAAACTCACCACACTAAAACTCACTACACTAAAATTTCACCACATTAAAACTCACCGCACTAAAATTCACCACACCAAAACTCTCCACACTAAAACTCACCACACTAAAGCTCACAACATCAAAACTCACCACACTAAAACTCACAACAATTAAACTCATCACTCCAAAATTCACCACACCTAAACTCACCACACCGAAACTCACCACACCGAAACTCACCACATTAAAACCCACCACACTAAAACTTCTACTGGGAAAAACTCTACGGGGAAGAATTCTACGGGAAAGAATTCAACCGGGATGAATTCTACGGGGAGAATTCTACGGGAAAGCGTTCTATGTGGAAGAATTTTACAGTTAAGATTTCTACTCGGAATAATTCTACGGGGAAGCGCAGTCTGAGAAAGAATTGTCTTTGAGAAAAGTTGTTTTGGCGGAGAATTATTATTTGGTTACCACATTTATAAAACCACATTCAACAGCTAAGTACGGGCCCCTCATATAAATAATAAAAATGTTTTTTATATTAATAAAATCGCTCCATATCTTTGAATTCACAAAATCTTGACACGAGTCGTGCACGGGTCCAGCTAGTTATTAATATAAAATATTTAAAAATATATTTAATAATTTACTTACAAGTATAAGTTTTTGCCTTTTTATACGAAAAATTATGTTTTCGCAGAATATGCCGATTCAAGTTGCTTTTGGTCGAGAATTTTAAATGGGGGCAAAATTGACACTCCATTTTTTAATGTTGATATATTAAAAGTGTGAAAACGAGTAAAATTTATTATTATATCCATTGTATAGAACACCTTTATATATCAAAGTATGTAATATGATATATATTTAACTGAATATAAAAATTTGAATTCAGCAAATTTAAAAGTATAAGTATTGAAATACTTATACTTGCAGTCAATAAATTAAAACTGCAGTAACACATCTTTACTGCAATACTGCAATTTTATTAAATAATTCCTGTAAAATTTGAAGTTGAAGTTTGTTGATATTCAAAATAATAATTTAAGTTAGTGTTCGTTTGTTTGCAACTTCGAGAACTTTTTTAAAAATTAAAAATGTTTATCTGTGCATTGTGTTCAAAGTCCATCGCGAAAAACTATAATTTAAAGAGACATGTATCGATAATACATGTGAATACAAAGTTCCCAGTAAAAAAATCGCTAACCGATAGTCATCGATATTTCGAACTGGTTTGCACACTATCAAAGAAATCCCAGTAAAAAATCGCTAACCGATAGTCATCGATATTTCGAACTGGTTCGCACACTATCAAGAAATGTGCATGTTCACAAACACATCGAAAGCAGACTTTCTTCCAACGTTATAGGTGAGAAAGGGATAGCAATAGATTTGATTTTTGTTTATGTTTTCCATCAAAACAAAATGTCTTGTTGAATAGTAGGTAAAAGCCAAAGAAAAATAAAGGGAAAATAATTAAAGTGATTTTAACAATTGTTAAATAATAAAAAATAGTCAAAATTTAAATTCGTGATACACATCGAGCGCATTGGCGCACATTCGTGCAGTCTTCCGAGGTATTGTAGGGCAAAAAATGCACACCCCGCCGCTGGAGTTGTTATGCAGATGCGGAGTCGCCATTCACTGGCATGTCTGGATGTAAATTTCTTCACTAGACATAAGCAAGAATCAGGCGCTGGATGCAGGACAACGTATTGGCCAGGTACGTGGTCTGCAAAAATATTACTACTTCATTGATCATAAACTTCTTTCATAGGACACTTTGAAAATTCAGGAATGACAACTAATTAAGATCTGGGCAACAAAATAATTAAGTGCTTCAAGAAGAAAATCAAATTATCAAGCTGTGCACGAGTTTATGATGCCACCGGGGCTCATACGAAGGTCGCACACTCGACTACCTGGTGCTGATCTCCAGAGACACAACAGGAAATTCGTGAAAAAATTTACAACAAGGATCAGAAAGGCGTCTTTAACGACGATGTGGACATTATGTTATGATCAGGGCAAATACTTTGAAATATCATTCCTGTCAACATTTTCAAGAGGAAATTCCTTCAAAACAAGGAAAATATGAGAATTTGCTGAATAATGAATATAAAATCGCACCAATATCATCGTCGTTACTGTGAGAACTGCAATGTTAAAGTTGACAAATCCCTTTGGAGAGGCCATTTAAGATCTACAGCGCATAAGAGAGCTTCAGAGATTGAAGATATAGGTGGATTTAAATTGATACAAAAAGCATTTAAAAATAAAATATGTGATTACATATTACCTAATGATGACGAAAGTCTAATTAAACCACATGAATATTTCGATCAAATAAGAAATAAAATTAAAAATTTACTGAAAAGAGTATTAAATAAGAAAATATCTTTATAATTGAATGCGGAGATCTCTGCTGACTACATACGTCCTTCAAAACCTTCTGTCGAAGATGATGATGAATAAACTAAGCACTTTTTCACATATAACAAAACCACTAACAATATTAACCAAAGATAATATTGAAGATGTAATGTTAAATATTAAAGAATTGTTAATAAATAAAATTAAGAACTTTCAAGAAAGGGCTTTGATAAAAATCAACAAAATTGTGCTAAATATAAGTGAATATAGCCCCTTAAATGGTTTATCATATCTGAAATTGCCAGCATACATAGAACAAATAAAGACATGTATTAATATACAAAACAGTGATATATTCTGCTTTAAGTGGGCTATTATTGCTGCTATAGTTAATACAGAAATAAAAATTTATGATCCCTATCGTATTAATTCATATCATATTGCCGATATAACAGCAGAGGAAAGTAATGTGAATGGTATAAATTTGATATTTAGAGGATTAGACTTCCCTCATTCTATAAAGAATACAAAAATATTTGAGCTAAACAATTCTATTAATATCAATATTTTCATGTATAATGAAAAGGCAAATGGACAATGCGAAATTCTGGGGCCAATTTATAACACAGAAAAAGAAGAGAGTTTACATATCAATTTACTACTTTGTGACAGTGAAGAAAATACTCACAAGGGTGTTCTCAGGAGGATGGGATAACGGGAGTGACGTCCCCGCGGACCCTTGTCTTGGCATGATGGAGAGCATCGAACTGTGCGTTTCTGGTGCCTCCCACTGTTGTGCGTCTTTGCGCGTAGAGCTGTTGTGCGTTTCTGGCGCCGACCACTTTTTTGTGCGTGTTTGCGCCTATTAAGTGGAGCTAAAATAATGTGCGTGTTTGCGCCTAGAGCTATTGTACGTTTCTGACGCCTGCCACTTTTTTGTGCGTGTTTGTGCCTATTAAATAGAGCTAAAATAAAATAATGTGCGTGTCTGCGCCTCCTAAGAGCTCGATGTAGTCGTGTTATAGGGCGAGTGGATACCGCCCGGAATGTATCCAACCAAGCCTCCGCCGTATGGCATGTAGATCAAGTCCAGAACGGTCTTCATTATGGCATTACTGAAAAATGATATGGAGTAGACGTACCCTGGGCCGACGGTCTGTGGTATTCTGAAACTTCAGTACGAGGAGGTGAAACTCCTTGGAAATGGCTTTCAGGCTAATGCCACAACCGCCTCCTCCTCTTAAAACTTGGCAAGTCTCGGAGTGCGCTCGAAATTCGTCGCCGTTAAGTTGGCGGTGTAGGCTCGGTTGAATTTCCCGACTAATGCGGATCTGGCACTGGCATGTGATTCCATAAGGATCACATGTCAACCGATCGTATGGCCTCCCTCCATGCAAAGATAACCATGAGATCATAACGCGACTACATACCGAATGTAGATAGCGGCTCTAAGTTTGGACAAAATTAATGGACAAAAATAACGAAAATAAACTTATAGGAGAGGGTGAAATAGACCCATGCAAGAGAAACTCGGTGATAGTGAGATCACCACCCGCAAATTTGGCAAAATGCGGTGAGAGTAGCGACAAGCCGCGAGGTAACTGCCTAAGTAGGCTAGGGGATAATATATCGCAACTGGTCGACTTTATCAAACCCCGCACGAATATCAACAAGGATATTCACACGATCACACGTCAGATCCAAGCATTGTACCTGCAGGCCTCTGGTGAGGTAAATGCTTTTGATAAAAGTAAAGGTGAATCCGTCCAAACAGAAGAAGTAGCATGGCCGAAACTACCGCAAGCAGTAGTTCCAAAACGGAAGAGAGACAGCGCAATCCTCAGCCCTAAGGAGAACAAGCCAAAGAAGTTAAAGGACACCATACAAAAAAAAAAAACTGGTAATGATGTAGAAGCCTGCACGCCGAGCGGTGCAATAGCCAAACCACCGGAGACAGTTAACGCCAACTCTGACTGAGTTAAGGTTCGCCCAAAAGCTAAAAATAAAAAGAAACCAAATACAAAGAGCAGAATGAAATCGGTCAGGCCAGGTGCCGTTATTATACAGACGTGTGGGGATACCTCTTATGCTGACATCCTAAAGAAAGTTAAAAGTGATCCTAAACTAGATACTTTTGGCCAAAGTGTAAATAATGTAAGGAAAACTGCGCGAAAGGGCGAATTGCTTCTTCAACTTAACAAATCAGCCCAACAGAGTACATGTGAATTTAGACACAACATTGAAGAAGTTCTTGGCTCAACGGCACAAGTCCGGGCATTGACACATGAAATAGTTCTCGAAATAAGAGACATCGATGAAGTCACTGATACCCGAGATGTACACAATGCATTGATGAACATATCTGAGGACTTTAAAACACTTCAGCTTTCCGCAATAAACTCACGTATCAAAACTAATTGTATATGGTGTCAGCAATTTTTTTACTCGATGGATATCAAGTTTTCTCCAGGGTCGTTCAATGCGAGTTGCGATGGATGGTGTTTTCTCAGAACAACATTCCATCAATTCTGGAGTCCCGCAGGGTTCCGTCCTATACCCGTCCCTATTTCTGGTTTTTATCAATGACCTTTTGTCATCGACCCAGAACCCAATCCATTCCTCTGCAGATGCCAGCAATATTTGTCATTCATATTCGTTCAACAAGCGCCGAAACTCTTTGGAGATTGAGAGTAAAAGGCGCACAATGAATGATACACTCAATAATGACCTGAAAACAATGTCCGAGTGGGGTCTTGAAAATAGAGTTGATTTTAATGCAAGCAAGACCCAATGTTGTCTGTTATCTCACAAAAGAATGGATTCACCCCTCCCTCCCCTCAATATGGGACATGTTGCGCAGTCTGCTGTTCTTGACGTCATATCAATTCAATGTGACGTCCGTTGGAATGATCACATAATTGATGTGTCGAAAGAAGCGGCCAAGTGTCTCGGTTTTCCGAAACGGTGTAAGACATACTTCACTCCTGCTGACTTGCCCACTGTCTACACCACCTATATTCGGCCTAAGATGCAATACAATTCGCACATATGGGCAGGGCTTCAAAATCTTCTTTGGAGTTCCTGAATCGAATCCAACATTGTGCAATATATTTAATAGGGGATGAAAATATTTCATCCTCTATTGGTTCTCTTGAGCACCGAAGGACCGTAGGGTGTGTAAGCCTGTTTTATAGGTATTACAATGGTAAGTGTTCAAGGGAAATACATGGCCTGATTCCACCAGGTCGTGTGTTCTCTCGTTCTACTAGGGCATCGAACCATGCCCACCCCTTCGTAGTCCACACGGTTCCCAAAAGAACCACGCATTACAGAGAGAATTCGTTCTTCAGTCGCACGATACGTTTGTGGAACAATCTCCCTGCGTCTGTTTTTCCCGACATTTTTAATATTGGGACATTTAAAGCAAGCATCCACCGACACTACTCCATCTTTCCTCCTCCTTTGAACCTATAATTTATTACGATCAACACTGTGCATTGCACGAATAGGGGGCATCCCCTGAGCGTTGGTTAATTTGTAAAAAAAGTGCCGGATTGGCAAACCATCTGCTGGAAACTGCCAAAATTCGCATCGGCTGGGTACGGTGTCGAATACGGGAGAAAGTGTCTCCGAGAAGATACTTTAAATGTCTAGATTTTGGTCACTCAGCTTCCAATTGTAAAAGCCTATTTGACCACTCTGGAAAATGTCTACGATGTGGTGATACTGGACAAAAAATAAAAACGTGCACAGAAAGCCCAGTGTGTATGCTTTGTAGTAGTGTAGATGCTAACACCAATAGCGACCATACAACAGGAAGCGCAGTTTGTCCATACTACCAGAAAGCGCTCCGGTTACTAAGAGCTGGAAAATGAGAATCCTCCAACTTAACCTTAACCATTGTCAGGACGCTCAAGAGCTGCTAAAACAGAGCGTCCGTGACATAAGTGTCGACATCGCAATCCTTAGTGAGCAATATCGCAACGTTGATTCTCCAAGCTGGGTATCTGACTGTTCAAATACATCAGCAATTTGGTCAGTCAGCAATTTGGTCAGTCAACAATTTAATGCTGCAGAATCCAACAACAGTACATTGTGGATTTACCTGAGCCACAGTTTCAGGAAATCACCTATATAGCTGTTATATCCCACCGAGATACACTATAGGAGAATTCGAAACCATTGTCGACAACATAGTCTCAGATGCGATTGATAGAAACCCTGTATTAATTGCAGTTGATTTTAACGCATGGGCTACCGATTGGTGTTGTCTCCGTAGAAATGAAAGAGGACGGGTACTACTTGAAACATTTTCGATGCTTGGTGTGGTATTGATGAACACAGGAAATGAACAAACTTTCAGTAGGGGTGATAGCAGATCAATTATTGACATTGCCTTCACCAGTAGCAGCATTGCCGGGCGAGTTAACTGGAGCTTGGCTGATCAGTACACACACAGTGATCACTGTGCTTTAATTATAGATCTAGCAATTGAGCACCCATCCGTACTTGTCAATATGAGCACATCAAAACTAGTTGGCTGGAAGGTCAACACCCTTGATAAAGCTGTATTCCAAACTGCCATAGAAGATATAAATCTGCTTGGCCCGAAACAATGACGGAACAATTCGTGAACGAAATTTCCCGTGCATGTGATGCGTCAATGGTGAGAAGTCTATTGTCTATTGGTGGAATAGAGAGATAGCTGAACTGCGTTCAGAATGTGTACGAGCCAGGCGACAATATACGAGAACGAGAGGTAGACCGGAAAACGATTGTCATCACCAAACCTTTAAATCTAAGAGGAAATCTCTCAAGTTAGCGATACGCAGAAGCAAGAGAAGAAGTTTCGTTGAAATTTGTAATGACCTTCTAGATAACCCGTGGGGACTTGCCTACAAATCGGTAACAAAGAAACTTAAATGCTAAAATCCGACAGCACTTACAGAGGAATCAGCACTTAATGGTACTGTAGAACACCTATTCCCTATTGGAAGACCGACTTCCTGGGACCAAAACGCTTGCGAGAATATATATAACTATCCTCTAGTGACAAATGCTGAAATCTAAGATGCAATTCTAAAATTCAAGGATAAGAAAGCCCCAGGACTGGACGGTATTCCAAACCTGGTACTGAAAGAGGCTTTTAAATGATGCCCAGACCAATTTAAATCCATGATAAATGCGTGCTTGGGACAAGGAATATTTCCATCAATGTGGAAAAGACAGAAGCTGGTTTTGTTGCCAAAACAAGGGAAACACCTAAACGAACCGTCCTCCTATCGACCGCTCTGCATGATAGACACGAACGGGAAACTACTGGAGAGCATAGTGTGCAAAAGATTGGAAACCTGTGTCGAAGACACCGGAGGTCTATCAGATAACCAATTTGGCTTCAGAAAAGCCAAATTAACTGTCGATGCCATCCACGCCGTTGTGGAAACTGCTACCAGTGCAATCGAAGGGAAGTACTAGAAAAATGGCACAAAAGAATACTGCGTGGTTGTAACTCTGGGTATAAAAAACGAATTTAATACTGCGAATTGGGAAGTTATCGTGAAAACTCTTATGCGATTGAGCATTCCGCGATATTTATTGGCTATTGGGACTATTTCTGAAACAGAGTTCTGATATACGATACAGATAGTGGGACAAAGCAGTATAGAGAGACGATGGGCGTTCCCCAGGAATCGGTCCTTTGCCCGTTGCTGTAAGATGTTATGCATGATAGTGTTCTGAGGCTAAAAATACCCGAAAGAGTTTCAATTGTTGGCTTGCGGACGACATAGCACTAGTATGTGTGGCGAAAGAGTTAAAAGAAGCGGAAACTGTCTCCAATGCTACCATACAAATTGTGCGTTTATGGTTCTCTTCTGTGGGATTAACCTTGGCCGACCATAAAACTGAGGCGGTTCTAATTAGTAGTCGCAAAAGGAGGAAAGTTGCGTTGAGACAAAGCCCTATATAAAATATCTTCGTGTTATGATTGACTGTCATTCAACGACCACTTGCGGTATGTAGGCTCAACAGGAACATGTCTGGCGTTATGCAAATTAATGCCGAACACAAAGAGTCCAAAATACCTACAGAGGAAACTTTTATCTGAGGTGGTGAAAAGTACAATCTTATATGCATCACCCATATGGTCAGATTCATTAAAGCATGCTATGCAAACTTCTGTGCATGGTTGAAGTATATACAGGTTAGTTCATCTAGACAGATAGTTGGCATACAGAATTATGAGAATGTCAAGAAAAAAAAAATTGAAAATAAAACAATTGTCATTTTAAAAATGTATTTAATGGTTTTTTTTTCGCACATAATTTGCACTATTTTATTCAAATTTCACTGCACATATTAACTATTTTACAATCTAAATACTCGATGGTTCATTTTTAAGTCCTGGAGATCTTAAAACTGTTTTAAATGTTGTGTTTTGTTGGTGTTTAAATTTTGAGTTTTTGTTAATTTTGTGAAATTGTAAACAAAGCAATGATGTTCTGTTTTAAATTTTTCGTAAACAAATGTTGAAACTTTCAAACAGTTTTAAAAAAAAAAGTAAATGGCGCCTGAATTTTAAAGATGACTTAACCTGTAAATACTTCAACCATGCTTCTGTGTATAGGATTGCTGCCTTACGTGTCTGCTGTGCTTTCCGCACTGTTTCTGACGAAGCTGTCTTATTTATTGCTGGTTTAATACCACTTGACATTCAGGCTCGGAAAAATACAACAATGGACATTCGGGAGACAAGGAATGTAAGTGTAGCCAACTGGCAGGTGCGTTGGGAAACATCCAATAACGGTAAGTGGACTCATCAGTTAATCCCCGACATAAAGCCCTGGCTTGACAGAAGACATGGTGACCTGAATTTCTATCTCACACAGATGCTTAGTGGCCACGGTTGTTTTAAATCTTATCTGTACCGTTTTAAGCATGACAGAGATCATTTTTACCCGTACTGAGCGGGCAATGTGCAAGAGGATGCTGGACCTGTATTCTTTATCTGTCCAAAGTTCCAAAATGAGAGGGGAGACTTAGAGGGTATAGTAGGATGTAGTGTCTGTCCGACACTTTGTAAAATTGGTTCTAGTTGAGCTTCGTAGGGAAGAGGAGATTCAAAGACGAATCGAAGTAGCATTGAATAGAGTAGGTTTCAACCTTCCCCCACCCTGTGATGAAATTCTTTACGGTTGTCCCACAGGGTAATTCGGAGTAGTGATAGAGGTTTTTAGCGGTTTTGTGAGATACACCGTATCAACTAGGGTTGCATTTCTTTATAAAATTGCTATAATGAATAAATGAAACAGAAATATGTTAAAAAATACAAATATAAATATACTATAATGTGTTTGACGGAAACAAAATAACCAAAATCAGCTGCCAATCTGTTCGGATTTTCAAAAACTTAAATGTGTATCTTGGTAGGACAGTGACTGGACTTAGGCCCACCAGCAAGAATATTGCGGTGCAGGCACTCAAGACAACATTCAATAAATTAAATCACTGTAGATAACAACAGTTAAATATGCAGCATACGCACTTTATTTGCCGATGCCGCTGAAAGACATTAAAACTTAACTCGGGAATTGGATGAATTCAATATGTAAATGGAATCTGAAAACACCAAGAAAGCATGGTCAGAGTTCTGATTTTATAAATGAAATTGCATTTTTTTGGCTTTTTTTTAGCAATATTTCAATACAGATTTTCAACACTGATCGATGCATATACAAACAACAAACATATGCGAATATAACAAGACAGCATCTAAACTTGTGATCTTTTTATTAGAGAACTTATTCTTGTACAAGCTGTACTGTGTTGCTAGCAGTGTTTTGCTGCTGTGTTGCGTCTAGCTGTTGTCATGCGATATATACAGGGTGCCACGAAAGCTTCAATGTGCCTTTATTGTTGATTATGTATACGTATATATGTATATTATATGTGCATAATGACGTCGCTGTAATATACATGTAATATACGTATAAATTTTGCAAAAATTAATCTAATATCCAGCAAAGAATAATAAAATCATAATGATTTGGTATTTGTATGACTATAGCAGGGAAAAAACGTTTGGATTTTTAATTCGCTTTTATTTGTTATAACACTTGACCACATTTAAAAAGCGAGATATTTGCAAACCACTTTTCCCACATTTTTTGACCACCTTATTGAAAGCTCGGTATAAATAGAAAATTTTATAACCCACATTTTAGAATATTGCAGCTCATTTCCCATAATATACTTGAACATTTGTTGGCATATTTGGAATGTCAATCGATAGGCACTTTAAAAACAAACATTTAATGCCTTTACATTAATATTTTATCTTGTACATATAAAAAGTTATAACAAAAAAACAATTAGGTGAGTAGCAACGAGAAAAAAATTATTTTGCAAAACTCATGAGTTTGAGTGAGTGTGAGTGAGGATTTCCGAACTCTGGTATATACTAGATGATGGTATAAACGCTCGCTTGCTTGGGGACATTACAAAATTGATTATATTAAAGCTTTAAATAATGGTTTAGATATTTTTATGAATATAGATATATATATATATATATATATATATATATATATATATATATATATATATATATATATATATATATATATATATAAATTATATTATTTTAATTAGTAGATTTATATTATATAAATGTATTAATGATGTATTAAATTAATAATAATAAATAGATTTTTATATATTTAAAAAATGTGTTTATTTAATATTATACCAATTAACATCATCATAATCATATTGAAATGTTTTATTTCTTTGACGAGTTAAGCGAGGTACGTATTGATATGGTAATAGAGTTTGCTTAGTTTTCGGTGTAATGTTACTTCCATCACTTGACAAAATCCGTACTTTAGGTGATCCATGATTTCAAAAGTTTTTTTAAACGTTTAGCTGCAGAACTTGCAGAGGTATGGTTTATTTTATTAATTGTTGTATCCACATCCACAGCATTTTCTTCATCTTCGTTAATATTGCTAAATATATGTTCATTAGCATTAAATTCAGCCTGCGAAGCAAAATGTTTTTTTTTTAATATCTTTTGTTTAAGTTTCATTATCGCTTTTAAATATCCATTTTGTTTGAGTATCTTTATATGACTTAACCGATTTATTCTCTTTCTTAATATTTATTTCTTGTTTGATAATCAAATAGTTTGCGAGTATCTTTAAGTGTATGAGACGCATATATTGGAAGAAGTTTTCGTTTCAAAAAATTTGAATCTGACATGTCGTTAGCCTTCATATGTAGAAGGGTTTTTTTTTCTAAAATTTTTCCTATAACACCGCTTAAAACAGAAAAAATCAAAATTGTAATAAATCCTCCTCGTTGGACTAGATGTTTTCTCTTCGATCGTAAAACAGTTTTTGAGCAGCAATGTTTTCTAATGACATTTTTATATGATTTTAACTTTACTAGATCGTTTTTTTGTAAAACATGTAAAACATTAAATGCAATTTCATTAATACTTTTTATAAGAATTGCATTTCGCAATTAAGGTTTGGCATTTTTAAGAACATTAGATTATATTTGTTTCCTTCAATCGTTTCAGTTTGCAAGTCATATTGGAGTGAAACAAAGCAGTAACAATATTCTCTATTGAAAATGTTAGATCTGAATCTTAATGCGCTATGTGCTTGTTGTGTAAGATCTACTAATAAATAACCATTTCAGGATAAATTTGTCTTACGAATCATTGAAATTGTAGTTTATCTCTAGGATTTTTAAACATAACTAGAAGTGTCAATAAAAATCATTTGTTTTAATCTCAACTATAAGAGAATCTGTGTCCGTATAAGCTAAACTTACATTTGTATTAAATTTAGTTTTTAAGTAATTATAATAGAAGTCGTACATCTTCCATTTCGATAAATCTAATACACAAAAACCGGTATAAATGGGTTTATTTAACTTAACTTTAAGAACTTTTGAATCTATTACTATCATATTTTCATTAATATTAGTTCTGCTATGGAATGCTGGATTTACTATTATCGATCTGGCTCCTTTAACTTTACCATTATTCTTCCAATGACAACAAATGTTTACATTTCTTCTATTTTCTACATTTTCCATAGTTTTACCATAAACTGAATTATTCATTAATTTATAAATTTTTTTTGAAATTCATTGGTAGCTTTAGACCTTATTAATGTATTCAGATCTATATAATTTTTAAGCTAGCAACTTTGAAGCATTTTATATTGTATTTTATACCGATTCTCATTATTAAGATCTGCTATACGTTTTTTAGAATTAGAATTGCAAGAAGGTGGTGTTTTATTTTTTGGACAAAACGGAATTATGAATTGAATAAGGCTATTCTAAATCTACTTCAAAAATATATCCTTTAGAAGAATGTTCATTAAAAGATTTTAGTTTTTCAATAGTTAACTCGGTATTTTCCGATGGCTCTAAAAATCTAAATTACTTAAAAGGTAACGGCTGTGACATCGCATAACCATAAAAATTTTTTGCGTCATTATACATTAAATATGATGGACATTTAGATTTATCAAAGTTATGCATATATTTATTATTGGCTTTTACATTTCTAATCGAGCATTGTGTTAAACCTCCACGAATTCCGTCTTGAATAAAAGTATACATTTCTATATCGGTAATTAGTTCCAGGTTAATTTTAGTCATATTGAGCATAGCATCCCAAGATAATCCTGGAGCAGTGAAGTAATGACCAGGATCAAGCTCATATATTTAAAGACAAATTTTACTAAAATTTTCAAAAACATCCGTAAGTAAGACAATATCACACTTTAGGTTACTTCTAAATAATCTTTTAAAGATTTACAATTTAAAATGTTCCAAACATTCAGAGCATAAGCTTAACCAACTTCAGAACACTCTTCATTAATAAATCTTAACGTATTGTCGATACATGTCTCTTTAAATTATAGTTTTTCGCGAAGGACTTTGAACACAATGCACAGATAAATATTTTTAATTTTTAAAGAAGTTTTCGAAGTTTCAAACAAACGAACTTCAACTTCAAATTTTACAGGAATTATTGAATAAAAAAAAGTGCAGTATTGCATTAAAGAGGTGTTACTGCAGTTTTAATTTATTGACTTCCGGTGTATTTCACTACTTATACTTTATATTTTGCTGAATTCAAATTTTTATATTCAGTTAAATATATATCATATTACATACTTTGATATATACTTGGATATAATAATAAATTTTACTCGTTTCCACACTTTTAATATATCAACATTAAAAAATGGAGTGTCAATTTTGCCCCCATTTAAAATTCTCGACCGAAAGCAACTTAAAGCATATCCTGCGAAAACAGAATTTTTTGTATAAAAAGGCAAAAACTTATACTTGTAAGTAAATTATTAAATATATTTTTTAAATTATTTTATATTAATAATAATAATTTTACTGACAGCAAATCCTCAAATTGAAATACTAGAAGTCGTAACACTACCGCCAGTAAATTTAATAGATGTTGGAAATAGGGAGGTGTTGTTAGATGATGGAGTAGATGATCTATTTCTTAACTTGGACGATCCTAGGATGTTAAATGCGGATCGAAATTATTGTAATTTAATGGACGATGATGAAGATAATATTTTATTAAACACTCTACTCAGTTTTGAGCAGATAATACAATAATAAGTTTTATTATTTATTTGTTGTCTTGTTTCATATCGTTTTAAAAATAAATAAATAAATAAATAAATAAATAAAACAATATGTATATATTTAAATATTTTATTTAAAAAATGAATATTTTTAAAAGTATATAGATACGTTTTAATTCATAACGTAAATCGAATAGAGCCATCCCCATTACTTCTGATTGTCGTCCTCGAAAAATAATAGACCACTTCTTTTCATTTATATTATATAAATATGGATCTTCCGTTTCAACTTTTCTAGAAATTCTTACTGGTAGATACAATGAATTTTGTTCCATTAATTGTGTTTTTCCATTCAACTTTAAAAATACTGAATTCCTGATCAATGGGCAAGTCATCTACTCTAATGTATGTAGAGAGATTTCCTTTTGCTAAACTAATAATTTCAGCGAAATCCTTAAAATAATATAAATAGATAAATTAATATATAAAAAAATTTTAAAATATAAAAAATCTTACAATATTTTTTTTGTTCCGATCGAATTGTAATGTAGACGATAAATACATTTAATTAAAATTTGGATCCATTTATATATAATGGATGTCTCTTTAAAATGAGTTAAAAAATTAATTCCATTAGTAAAAATATACTCAATTAAAATTTTAAAGAGAGTAAATACAATCAATCTCAATACAAAAAAACTATAACTATAGAATACATTATAACTATGTTAACTGAAATTTAATTGCAACTATAATATTTTACACAAACAACATTAATACATTTGTAAATATTCTCACTCACAAAAAATGCTTACACCGATATAATTATCCCAACAACACAACAACATTTACTCTTTACGGCTGCATGCCTTCATAGCATGCATATAATATATATGTATCAACATTAACAAATTATGTTAAAAAGTCATCCAACTGGCTCCATGCCATTATAAAATATATAGTATACATATAATACACCTATCTTAAAAATACTCCCAATGAAAAACAATAACAAATATTCTGTTAAAATATGGTCCCATTGAAAAAACAATAACAACTATTCTGTTAAAATATGATCTCCATTGAACTACACTACCAACAACTCTGTTATTAAATGATTCATATTGATCTACACTAACAACAACTATATTAAAAAAATGATCCCTATTGAAAACAATAACATCTCTGTTAAAAATTCATTTACACTAACAACAATGTGCACCATGAAGCCCAGTGGGCCCAGACCCGGCGAATCCATACTACTGAAACGCTTTGGAAAATTAGTTACTGGAAGCTGCGAAAAGTTCACCAATACATATTTTTCGTCAGCCATATTGCATCACTGATATTTTATTACAAAGTGTGTCTCCAATTATCTTATTCTATTTCTTGCGTCAATGATTTTCGTGGCATTCCGATGACTGATGACTTCTTTGCATTATTATTGAGTTGTGTATAGAATTATTTGAGAGACTTATCACGTGGACAACTAAAATTACAGATACGAATTTAAAAAATCACCAGTAGATTTTGCTACAAGGTACTCTGGGGACTATGGGGGCGATTATCACAAGACAACGTGTCTGAATGCTTCAACATGACGAAGCCAGCGCAATCCTTGTCGGTGTCGTCTCAAGTCAACTCACTGGTCACCAGAATTGGCAAATTGTCCAATGGTGATACCTCCACTTCGGTCGAAGTCCTCCTCGTGGAAGTCCCTGGAAACGGCGATCTACACCACCCGGTGTAGAAGTCGGCTAAAGTGAGTTGCGAGCATCTCCCTCAGAGTGAGGGTTCGTGCGTTGGGTTTGGGTCCCACCACGGAAAAAACCTACGCGCCCACCAATGAAAACAAAAAAGAAGCCTCGGATAACGAACGATGACGACCCACGCAAACGTTTTAAGGACCATGATTTACGGATATGCACCTGGAATGTCCAGAGCCTTTATAGGGAAGGTGCCTTTATCCAGCTGGCAGATGTCCTCGAAAAATATAAGGCTGACATCACCGCTATCCAGGAGATGCGATGGACGGGACAGGGCTGTTCGAAACAAGCGTCCTGTGATATCTACTACAGCTGCCATGCGGAGAGACACGAATTTGTATGTGGATTTGTGGTCGGCAAGAGACTCCGCCACCTTCTCTCTAGGTTCACGCCCGTGGACGAAAGGCTGGCAACAATCCGCATCAAGGCTAAAGATTTCCATATCAGCCTAATTTGTGCACACACTCCGACGAACGAGATATTGACGAGACAAAAGAGCGCTTCTACGAGCGCCAAGACAACGCATACGAGCGCTGCCCCCCCCCCCCCACGATATCAAAATCGTGCTAGGCGATTTTAACGCCAAGGTGGGCAGAGAAGCCATCTATTGTCCCACAATCGGAAAACTTAGCCTCCATGCCAACACTTCCGATAACGGAACGAGGCTAATCGACTTCGCCGCAGCACGAAACATGGTAGTTAGTAGCACTAGATTCGAACATTTCGATATCCACAAGGCCACATGGTTGTCGCCCGATCAAAAAACTCGAAATCAAATTGATCACGTTGTGATTGACGGAAGGCACGCTTCAAGCGTGATGGACGTACGCACTATCCGAGATGCCAATATGGACTCGGATCATTACCTTGTAGCAGCCAAGGTCCGCACACGCTTAAGCGCTGCGAAGAACGTACGGAACCAAACGCAGAGAAAGCTAGACGTCGGAAGCTGCAATCACAACAGCTAACGCAAGCCTTTTCCACTCGACTCTGACACCTGCTTAGACAAAGCACTCCTCCTCTCGATGATATAAGCGCGCAGTGGAATCATGTCTCCTGCTCTATGCGTACGGCTGCCGAAGAGGTGCTTGTATTCCAACGCCCCCTGAGGAATCAGTGGTATGACTAAGAGAGTCGCGTGGCCACTGCAGAGAAAGACGCTGCGTACAAATCCACCCTGCAGTCAGTAACTACGCGAGCTGCGAAGGAGCGATACAAAGAGAAGAGAAGGAAAGAGAGACGTCTTTTCAGGCGTAAAAAAAGCGAGGCAGAAAGAAGTGAGTGTGAAGAGATTGAGATGCATGGGGACAGAAATGAGGCTCGAAAATTCTTCGAGAAAATGAGACGCCTAGCCGGAGGTTCGAAATCCGGACCCTCTTCCTGTAAAGATGAGAACGGAAATCTAGTGACAGATATCCAGAGCACACTGAAAATATGGAGGGATCACTTCTCTAAACTGCTGACCGGTGATGATGACCTCAATTCCACCGATAGAGAAGCAAACCCGGCAACCCCAGTACTTGATGACGACGTTGAGATTCCGCCACCCGACCATGACGAGGTCAGAACAGCCATTGCTCGGCTGAAAAACAACAAAGCCGCAGGTGCTGATGGCCTATCTGCTGAATTGTTTAAGACCGGAGGCGAAGAGCTAATAGAGAGCATGCACGAGCACGTAAGCAGAATATGGTCGGATGAAAGCATGCCAAGTGACTGGAACCTCAGTGTACTCTGCCCAATCCTTAAGAAAGGGGATCCCACTATCTGCGCCAACTACCGTGGGATCAGCCTACTCAATATCGCATACAAGGTTCTATCGAGCGTATTATGTGAAAGACTGAAGCCCATCGTCAACAGACTGATTGGACCTTATCAGTGCGGCTTCAGACCTGGAAAGTCCACCATAGACCAGATTTTCACATTGCGCCTAATCCAGGAAAAGACCCTAGAAAAACAGATCGACACCTACCACCTATTAGTCGACTATAAAGCCGCCTTCGACACTCCGATAAGGGAACGATTATACGCCGCAATGTCTGAGTTCGGTATACCTGCGAAACTTATAAGGCTTTGCAGGATGACCCTGAGCAACACACGTTGCTTAGTGAGAATAGGAAAATACCTCTCCGAGCCATTTCATACCGAACGAGGTTTCAGACAGGGTGACTCCCTATCGTGCGACTTTTTTAACTTATTGATGGAGAAAATAGTTCGAGCTGGCGAACTCCGTCAAAGCGGCACTATCCTCAACAAAAGTGTCATGCTGCTCGCATATGCCGACGATATTGATATCATTGGCAGGAGCACACGAGCAGTCAGCGCAGCATTCTCCAGATTGGAGAAAGAGTCGCGTCGAATGGGTCTAGCGGTGAACGAGGACAAGACGAAGTTCCTTGTGTCAACAAGCAAAAAAGAGTCCGTGCGTCTTGGACAAAAAGCTGAAAAGCTGAGCGTAATTAGCACCAACGATGTCAGCCTGGAGATCAAGCCAACAGGTGCTACTTTGGGCTCAGTAGGCAATTGAAAAGTAGAGCCCTCTCTCGCCGGAAAAAAATAACGGTCTATAAGTCACTCGTCATGCCCGTCCTACTTTATGGTGCGGAAACATGGACGCTGGCCTCAACCGATGAGAGAGTACTTACTGGGAGCGTTCGAGAGAAAGATTCTCCGTAAAATCTTTGGCCCTATCTGCTTTGCTAACGACTATCGAATCAGGATGAACCACGAGCTGTATGAGTTATTCGACGACATTGACATAGTCAAGCTCATCAAAATCCAGCGGCTTCGCTGGCTAGGTCATGTCGAACGAATGGATGAAAACACTCCAGCCAAGAAGGTGCTTAAATCGAAACTCGAAATCCACAAGGTGCTTTTTTTTGTTAACGGAAAAACCTACATTTTTAAAATATTGATGAATAAAAAAGATACATTTTTATTGTTTCAATTATTTATTTGGTCAACATATTTTAGGTCAACATATTTTAAGTCAACAGATTATTTATTTGGTAACATATGTTAGTAGCCGCGGTAACTCAGTGGTTAGTGCGTTGGACTGCGAGCTGAAAGGTCCCAGGTCCAAGCCTGGACTGGGGCTACTAACATCTTTTAATAATAATAATAATAGTTTGGCGCTACAGTCCTGTATAGAACTTCGGCCGAGCTCTCTCACCATTTTGAGCTGTGCGTGGTATATATATAGGCAATGTTTTACTCTCGTAGGTTTGCCATTTACTGCCGAGAGGTAGCGCGGTATAGAAAAATGTTTCTATCAAAAGATGTTGTTAGCCCCAGTCCAGGCTTGAACCGGGGACCTTTCGGCTCGCAGTCCAACGCACTAACCACTGAGCTACCGCGGCTACTAACATATGTTACCAAATAAATAATCTGTTGACTTAAAATAACATCTTTTAATGGAAAACATTTTTCTATACTACGCTACCTCTCGGCAGTAAATGGCAAACCTACGAGAATAAAACATTGCCCATGAAAATCTCTCACCCGCCGTTCGGATTCGGCAATAAACTGTAGGTCCCACCACTTTGAGTACAAATATAACACGCACAGCTCAAAATGGTAAGAGAGCTCAGCCTAAGTTCTTATAGAACTGTAGTACCAAACTATTATTATTTTAGAAATATATTTCGGACATCCCTCCCGAGTATTTTAAGACCGCAATAAAAAAAAATCGTTGCCAGATTCTTTAACATATGGAGGTTAACATTTTTTTCGGATTTTGAAAATATATTTTATTGATAATAAGTTAGTTTAATGTATTTTTTTTTTGCTTAAACTATTAAATTTAACCATTAACAAATCTTATAAAGATTTTACATAATTTGTACACCGTTATGGAACATAACACAATGCAGCTAAAACAAACTTTTTTGGTGTCAGAGTTTGACAATTTTTTTAGCATCTTTGAGTAATCTGAATAAATTTCACCATCACACTTATGTCCTATAATGTCAAGTTTACGTTGATTTATTGAGAAAACTAGTAGTTATGAATGTTTTGTTTGAGAAGCAAATGTAGACACTATCCATGTCTTCATATCTGTAGTATATATTCAATTTCAATCTCGTTCTTTTAATACTAATATTAATGATTTTCAAATGATCAATCTACATAATCGACCAATTTCATATTAAGGAGTTACATATGTATCATATTATATATGTAAAAAAAAACAGCATATTGAAACATAACCAGTTGGGAATGTTAGATCACATGGGAAATTTTAAAGTAGGGATATTTTATAGTAGGTGTTATTATGATAGTTAGGATTATCAAAATTATAGTCGATCTAAGCGGAAATTGTTTTCATGTATTTGAGCCTGAAGTCAATATATATTTGACCAAAAAAGTTTACCTAAGCAAGTATACAGTAAAATTCACCAGTAGATGTACGTGTTATATGAGGTATTTGAACATAAGTGATCGGTTCACAGGTCACAATGGGCTGATCATGCCAATTTTCACTGACAGACAGCGTAGATATATAAGAAATCTAAATTAGGAGTTTCATTTATTTATCTCTTCTAGTTTTTCTGTAATCAAGATTACAACAGACAAACGGACAATGGGCTAAATCGACTCAGGAGGTCATGCTGATCAAGAATATATATACTTTTCCATACCGGAGATGCTTCCTTCTGGGTGTTACAAACGGCGTACCAAACTGAATATACCCTTTCACTCTTAGTGTAGGGTATAAAAAGTGGCCGTCAAGGCCATTCGAGCTATAGTTTCAAAATACAAAACTTGTTCATAGCTTAAAAACAAATGATCCTTTAGTGGTGCCAGCGAGTTGGCTTTATTTTTGATATCTTGATTAAGTCAGAAATGTTTTGTACTATTTCGAGGTATTGACCCCCAAATATCTGTTAAATCCTTTATTTTTATAGTAATCTTAGGAAGGATTTCTTGACTGTGAATAAAATGTTTCCTTAGTACATTTTATAGCACTATTCTGGCATTGTGAGCGCTCACAAGTCACATCTCAATGAGAGGCGTTTTTCTTGTTAGAATAATTGTCAACAAAATCTCAAATTCGTATTCTGGCAAAAATCTAACAAAAAAACTCTCAAGAAATACCCCACACTGTGGGGAAGACAGTTTCACGTCATATTTTAAAGTTTGTCATCTGAATTAATTGTAAATAAAAGTAAACATACAAATTCAAAATATTATAATTTCTTGTGTTGTGCAGTTTTTAAAACATATGCAAATAATAAATGCATTAATATAATTTAAATAGTGCTAATTCAATTCTTTTTAATTCGTGAAATGCGGTTTCAGTGATGTGTTAATGGTGGAAAGTGTTTTAAGTGTTAACGCAGCATCTTTTCATCACGTCAGCATTAAGTATTTTAATTTGGACTGCCGTTTGTGTTTTTGTAATAATTTATTATGTGGAAGCCTTTAATTGAACTACATTTACTAATTTATATATTAATTCATATAAAATAAACAAGACGTTTATATGTTGTTTAAATGTAGTGATCTGCAATTTTGTGCCTCACAAGTTTCCTAATTGTTGTGAGCCTCTCAGCGTCTCTATTTTTTGGCAGAATACGAAAACCTTTCAATTTGAGATTCGCCCAAATTTTCACAATTTCTGTTATGAGAATTTGTGATGCTCGTCAGAATAGGACTATTAATTTTCTA
Organism: Dryomyza anilis; assembly: GCA_951804985.1. Lineage (NCBI taxonomy): Eukaryota > Metazoa > Arthropoda > Insecta > Diptera > Dryomyzidae > Dryomyza > Dryomyza anilis. The sequence goes on from OX638131.1 coordinate 68,040,932, forward strand.
TCTCGTCCTTAAATCATTAATTGTTAAAATTTTTATAAAGAACTAATAAATCTATCAATATTAATGCAATAAAACATATGCGAAGTGTAATAAAATTAATTATAATTAAATGTTACGTTTAAATAAATGCTAAATAAATAATAAACGTACTCGAACCTGGACACCGGCGTGTTATACCCTGGCTCGGAAAGAAAAGGTTCCTTACAATGGCTCCCGAGTAGGGATTTCAGGTAAAATAAAAGTAAAACTATAAAAATATTAAAAACCAATAGCGAAGGGAAAATAAATACATGTATTGTGCGCGTAAACATAAGAAGTGTCCTAGTACTGTACAAAAAAGCAACGAACAAAAGTGCGAAAATATATATTACGAAAATTCAGTCTACGGAAAACTTTTCTACGAGTTCGTATCCTGGATTGTGTACAAAATAAAAACACTTATATTTGGTTTTAAGTAATATTATTTCAACTAGTATTAATTAACTTTATTTAATTAATTAACAACTTAAAGAATAATCACTTATGTCGATTTTCGAAATCATATTTTTATTTTCAATGCTCAAAAAGTTTTTGAGACACAAGTTTTGTTTTTTTTTATATTGAAATAAAAAAAATAAAAAAATGTTGATATGAAGAAGCAAGTCCGGGTCGTAAGAATGCCATAAACCTAACTCTATAATAATTTATTTTATATTAAGGTTCATAGAACAAACTATGCTTTAAATGCTCCTATAATATTGATTTGAATAATATTGTTGAATTTTGTATATAAAAGTTTAAATTTAAAATTTGTTGTTATAGTGATTTAAGATGATATTTATATATACATTACTTACTTACTTAAATGGGCCTTACAACCGTGGATCGGTTTTGGCCGCTGAGATGAAGCCGCGCCAGTCGGATCTGCTTTGCGCGCGCTGACGCCAGTTATAAATACCAAGCGTTGCCAGGTTGTCCTTAACTTGGTCTTTCCAACGCAGATTTGGACGCCCTCTTCTACGCTGTCCACCTTCGAGTTTCGATTCAAGCACCTTCTTGGCTGGAGTGTTTTCATCCATTCGTTCAACATGACCTAGCCAGCGAAGCCGCTGGATCTTGATGCGCTTGACTATGTCAATGTCGTCGAATAACTCATACAGCTCGTGGTTCATCCTGATTCGATACTCGTTAGCAAAGCAGATAGGGCCAAAGATTTTACGGAGAATCTTTCTCTCGAACGCTCCCAGTACTCTCTCATCGGTGGTGGCCAGCGTCCATGTTTCTGCACCATAAAGTAGGACGGGCATGATGAGTGACTTGTAGAGCATTATTTTTGTCCGGCGAGAGAGGGCTCTGCTTCTCAATTGCCTACTGAGCCCAAAGTAGCACCTGTTGGCAAGAGTTATTCTCCGTTTGATCTCCAGGCTGACGTCGTTGTTGCTGTTTACGCTGGATCCCAGATAGACGAAGTCCTTCACAATGTCGAACTTGTGGGTGTCAAAATCAGCTTTTTGTCCAAGACGCACGAACTCTTTTTTGCTTGTTGACACAAGGAACTTCGTCTTGTCCTCGTTCACCGCTTGACCCATTCGACGCGACTCTTTCTCCAATCTGGAGAATGCTGCGCTGACTGCTCGTGTGCTCCTGCCAATGATATCAATATCGTCGGCATGTGCGAGCAGCATGACACTTTTGTTGAGGATAGTGCCGCTTTGACGGAGTTCGCCAGCTCGAACTATTTTCTCCATCAATAAGTTAAAAAAGTCGCACGATAGGGAGTCACCCTGTCTGAAACCTCGTTCGGTATGAAATGGCTCGGAGAGGTCTTTTCCTATTCTCACTGAGCAACGTGTGTTGCTCAGGGTCATCCTGCAAAGCCTTATAAGTTTCGCAGGTATACCGAACTCAGACATTGAGGCGTATAATCGTTCCCTTATCGGAGTGTCGAAGGCGGCTTTATAGTCGACTAATAGGTGGTAGGTGTCGATCTGTTTTTCTAGGGTCTTTTCCTGGATTAGGCGCAATGTGAAAATCTGGTCTATGGTGGACTTTCCAGGTCTGAAGCCGCACTGATAAGGTCCAATCAGTCTGTTGACGATGGGCTTCAGTCTTTCACATAATACGCTCGATAGAACCTTGTATGCGATATTGAGTAGGCTGATCCCACGGTAGTTGGCGCAGATAGTGGGATCCCCTTTCTTAAGGATTGGGCAGAGTACACTGAGGTTCCAGTCACTTGGCATGCTTTCATCCGACCATATTCTGCTTACGAGCTCGTGCATGCTCTCTATTAGCTCTTCGCCTCCGGTCTTAAACAATTCAGCAGGCAGGCCATCAGCACCTGCGGCTTTGTTGTTTTTCAGCCGAGCAATGGCTGTTCTGACCTCGTCATGGTCGGGTGGCGGAATCTCAACGTCGTCATCAAGTACTGGGGTTGCCGGGTTTGCTTCTCTATCGATGGAATTGAGGTCATCATCACCGGTCAGCAGTTTAGAGAAGTGATCCCTCCATATTTTCAGTGTGCTCTGGATATCTGTCACTAGATTCCCGTTCTCATCTTTACAGGAAGAGGCTCCGGATTTTGAACCTCCGGCTAGGCGTCTTATTTTCTCGAAGAATTTTCGAGCCTCATTCCTGTCCCCATGCATCTCAATCTCCTCACACTCACGTCTTCCTGCCTCGCTTTTTTTACGCCTGAAAAGACGTCTCTCTTCCCTCCTCTTCTCTTTGTATCGCTCCTTCGCAGCTCGCGTAGCTACTGACTGCAGGGTGGATTTGTACGCAGCGTCTTTCTCTGCAGTGGCCGCGCGACACTCTTGGTCATACCACTGATTCCTCAGGGGGCGTTGGAATCCAAGCACCTCTTCGGCAGCCGTACGCATAGAGCAGGAGATATGATTCCACTGCGCGCTTATATCATCGAGAGGAGGAGTGCTTTGTCTAAGCAGGTGTGAGAATCGAGTGGAAAAGGCTTGCGTTGTCTGTTGTGATTGCAGCTTTCCGACGTCTAGCTTTCTCTGCGTTTGGTTCCGTACGTTCTTCGCAGCGCTTAAGCGTGTGCGGACCTTGGCTGCTACAAGGTAATGATCCGAGTCCATATTGGCACCTCGGATAGTGCGTACGTCCATCACGCTTGAAGCGTGCCTTCCGTCAATCACAACGTGATCAATTTGATTTCGAGTTTTTTGATCGGGCGACAACCATGTGGCCTTGTGGATATCGAAATGTTCGAATCTAGTGCTACTAACTACCATGTTTCGTGCTGCGGCGAAGTCGATTAGCCTCGTTCCGTTATCGGAAGTGTTGGCATGGAGGCTAAATTTTCCGATTGTGGGACAATAGATGGCTTCTCTGCCCACCTTGGCGTTAAAATCGCCTAGCACGATTTTGATATCGTGGCTTTTGTCTCGTCATCTTTCTCGTTCGTCGGAGCGTGTGCACAAATTAGGCTGATATGGAAATATTTAGCCTTGATGCGGATTGTTGCCAGCCTTTCGTCCACGGGCGTGAACCTAGAGACAAGATGGCGGAGTCTCTTGCCGACCACAAATCCACATCCAAATTCGTGTCTCTCCGCATGGCAGCTGTAGTAGATATCACAGGACGCTTGTTTCGAACAGCCCTGCCCTTTATATATACATGGTGTAAGTATATTTATGAATTGTTGAAATTATAATATTGTATAGTATTTTAATCTAGTCTGTAAGGAATTGCTATCCAAAGACTTAATAAAAATGGAATGAAATAATGCATGTGAATTTTGTTCGCGTGAATCATTTATTGCAAGGGGCGCAAAAGTTATGTCGGTTTTAAGATGTAAATTAAAAAAAAAATCTTAATATCACGGTTTTCAACTAATTTTTGAAAAAATAATATATATTTATAAAGCGTATGAAGGGTTACGAATATTAGTTAACATTTTTAATTATTTTCTAATTCTTGATGATGCTAAAAATCGTAGTGCAAATTTCCATACGGAACGTATTTTTTATGATATCATATATGGGGAAAAACAGAATTTTTTTGTAATCATTGTAACTGACTTTAATTTATCAATAACTTCCGAAGTTTATCGATTTAATGATAAAAATTAATAGTTTTGGATAAAGTATACCTAAAATAATATGAATGCAAAATTTTAGGGCCAGAAGTCTTTACCTCTATTTGTTATAGAAATTTAAAATTGAAAATTACAAAAAAATGCATTTAAATACTCTAGATTTTTTTCTTCTTCTCCGTATGTGTTCCAAGATCTTACTTTTAGGAACACACTTGCTGAGAAAGATGTGCTCGATACACGTGGGTGATCACTTTGATGTATAATTTTATAGATATATGGTGCAAAATTGAAACCTTTTTTTCCCCATTTTCAAAATGTCTGTGTTTTTTGGCCAGGGCACGTACGCCCCTCAATGAAATTTTAATTTGAAAATAATAGTTGAAAGCTGTTGTAAATTTTCACCGTGTGACTTATATCTCATTAATATGCCGTCAAGAACAAAAGAGTACGATCACTACAAATGTCGAAAAAAATGAGCGGGAATTTGTTCAAAATAGTAGTTTTCGCGTGGCACATTTCCATTATTCTTTGTAATAGTCCAGTGTATTGTGTGAACTGAGTTTTTCATTATTTGCCATCACAAAATCAGTAGCGCATATAAAAATACTGAAGTGCAAAAAACTACGTAGAATGGTTACGATTGATTGCAATCAACAATTTTTATCTTAAGTCCTTTTATGGTACAATCGCGACACTGTTGTAAGTATATATTCCATTGAGGCACATCCACAGTACTGCACGAAAAAGGTCAAAATAATCAAAATTCGTAAGTTTGGTCAATGTTTTAACCCAAAAAGTGGGATGCATTAATTTTTTTTTTTTTAATTCTAGATTTTATGCACCTACTTAAATTTTCATAATCTTAAAAAGCATAGATACTTTATCACTATGAAATGGAATTGCTAAATATTAACATATTTCTTTCTATGTTTCATTTTAAATTGTCTTAAATGATTAATATATAATTTAAAATAAATTCAATCGTATGTGTCCTTAAAACAGCGAAAAAGTTATCGTTAAAAAAAACTTTTTTTTTTCAGTGTAAATCATCAAGAATTAGAAAATAATTAAAAATTTTAACTAATATTCGTAACACTTCATACGCTTTATAAATATATATTATTTTTTCCAAAATTAGTTGAAAACCGTGATATTAAGATTTTTTTTTAAATTTCCATCTTAAAACCGACATAACTTTTGCGCCCTTTGCAATAAATGATTTTATTAAGTCTTTGGATAGCAATTCCTTACAAACTAGATTAAAATACTATACAATATTATAATTTCAACAATTCATAAATATACTTATACCATGTATATATAAATATCATCTTAAATCACTATAACAACAAATTTTAAATTTAAACTTTTATATACAAAAGCAAGTGTGTTCCTAAAAGTAAGATCTTGGAACACATACGGAGAAGAAGAAAAAAAAATCTAGAGTATTTCAATGCATTTTTTTGTAATTTTCAATTTTAAATTTCTTTAACAAATAGAAGTAAAGACTTCTGGCCCTAAAATTTTGCATTCATATAATTTTAGGTATACTTTATCCAAAACTATTAATTTTTATCAATTAATTTTTATCAAAATCGATAAACTTCGGAATTTAATGATAAATTAAAGTCAGTTACAATGATTACAAAAAATATAAAAAATACGTTCCGTATGGAAATTTGCACTACGATTTTTTGATAAAAATAATTTTGTATATGACAGTATTAACAATCATTATTACGAAATAAAAAGTGATGTACTATTCAAATTTCCAGATATTTTTTAAGTTTTTTTGTATTTTTTTTTTATATTTTTTATACTGTAGTTTTACACTTTTGGTACTCAAAGTTACGGACGAGACAGATTTCAATTAGCTGTCAAAGTTTTTCTAGAATTACTAGGAAAATTATGTTTACATTTTTGGAAATGTCGAGGAAATTCTGCTTTAGGAACAGTGGATTCAACTCTTAAAAAATTTCAATTTACTATGGTAATAAATGTATCTTTTTGGTTCTGGATGGGACATCGAAAACCCTTATACAAAAATCGGAAATTTTCCGTTATTTTAATTTGGATCATTTTTTAAGCTTTAGAAATAATTATTAATGTTACATGAAAAAACAGAAAAAAAACTAATCTGTATGTCTTTCAAATTATTGAATTTGGTTACTCAAAATAGATGAAAAATTGGTATATTTACATATTGCATAGTAACGTAACTTTTTGAGTATTTTTTTATACGTTACCGTTAACAGAATAGACATTTCTTATTAGATACTTAGATTCAGATATTTAAGATTCCAACTCCATCATTATTTTAATGATTTGAGTATTTTGAATTTTTTTGGCCGTGGTTCACGTTTTTCTGGAAATGCCTATATGTGTTTCCATATATCTCACGATATCCAATCATACCTGATTCCATATTTACCATATTATAAAACACTTTTGATTTATGTTTAATTGTTCGATATTTATTAGAATATGTGCTCATTTACAAGAAATATTATTGTTAGGGATACTACTCTTTTGCGAAATATCCAATTCGCCAGAGTTGCCGGTTATATTTACAAAGGGGTACCTAATACTAAGGATTAAAAACTCGGCCAATATGATTATTGATCGGCCCGATTAAACAAAGATTTAATTTTATTAATTACTGTACTTTCTTATTCTAGTTGAGAGTATTTCCAACTACTATACAACGATATTTTCAGTAGCAATACGGCAACTAAGTCAATTGACAATTATCAATGTCGCGTCATTACCCTGTTACGGTATCAAGTAGATTTAAAATAGGCAAACTTTCATGTTACCCTGGAAACTTGCAGTGCAAAAGATAGTGATGCATCTCTGTACATAAAATAAAAGTTGACAAAATTCTCATAGTTAATATTGGTACTCCTGTTTGAAATGACGGAAATAATTTTCTTTTCTTCTGTGTCGTGATTGCGAGTGGTTTAAGGTAGGCAGCAAATTTATTAAATTTACAGAAAATAAAACTTAATAATCGCTGTGCCAAAAAGACAACCAGCCTAAAAACAATAAACGAAATAAACTCTAAAGATAGTATCAGCTTTTCCGACAATTTTCTCTAATATTTATTTGTCAAAAAGCTCATACTTTCTTTAAAGTCGACATTATTTCGTTTATTGGTTAGGCTGGACGTGCCAATGCAAACACGTTTAAAGCGCATGGAATAGCTAAAATTCTCTGATGTGTCACCGATTCGCTAGACTTTGAGGTTATAACCTCGTCGGATTCAACTATGTGAAATACGCCTTGGTAGTGTGTACAACGATCAGCTTGGAAGTGCTGCGCACACCAGCACACAATCTGATGATGAGGTTCGTTAAACAATACTTAAAAACTTAAAAGTCAGAAAAAATTAATTAAAAACAAATTTTTGTTGAGCCACACGGTTACTCCAAAGTCAAACATTAAACTGTATTGCGAAAAAAAGTTAATTCACCAATTTTAATACTTGAAGTTTCGATGAGTGTAATTATTATTTCTTACTTGGAATTATGTAAGTATTATACATTAAATTAAAATATAGAATTTCTTCTATCTAACGATGCTTCTCTTTTGTTTATATTATAAACATGTAATATGTTTAGTTACTTTGAACACAATAGTCAAAAGTGAAACCAAAGAAAACAACAATTAAAAGTTTGGTGGTGTTTTAATAAATACATCAAAAACTTATCTCCAATAATTTCATTTGTTCCAGTGAAAATACGTGATATCTATAAATATAATAAAATAGAAAAAAACCTTATTTCACCCTTAGACCTAGGAGCATGAAATTTGGACAGGGTGTTCAATTCCCGACGTGTACGTGCATTAAAAATGGATTTTTAAAATTCGCCCTTAAGGTACACAAATGGGCGTGGCAAAACTAAATAGAAATATCTGTGTACTTAAGATAGCCACAGTGGTGAATATTGTGGTTGTTTATCTTTTTGACAATCAGAAACGTTTTTTATGTATTTAAGAAATTCTGCACATAAAGTTCATATCTAAGAGCACAATAACAGATGCATGTTAACTTTATGAGTGCATACTTTCAGGAGATAAAATTAATTCTGCTTAAAAGCAACGAAAAATATATTGGTTGCAATTTTATCCGAGACTCACGCTAGCAAGTGTGCCGTCGGTTTAAAAGCAAGATTAACGCCAGCATGGAAACCAACTGATTATTTAGCACATTGAAATTTTCTCACAGTTAATGATTTCACAACATTAGTAATATCCGACGTGGGGTTCAGAAGGTTTTTAGTAGTACATAGATTTAAGAATACGCTTGTTTGCATTTATGAGTTGTGTTTTAAGAACTAAATATAAGCAAGGAGTTCGTGAATCGCACGATACCGAGGTGATGAATAGAACTTAAGTTTAGATTTTAAGCATTATGATTTGAACTGCCTTAGAGTGCAGACGTGTTTTCAGTTTAAGTCAGGGGTAGAAACCGGAACTATAAAAAGAACGTTTGGCAATCGTTCCGATATTGTTCCGTTCCGGAACGAACGAAAAGCAAAAGTTCCGAGCGCAAACGTTTCAGTCGGAACTTTTGCTCAAAAGTTCCGGCTCAAATGTTCCGATCGGAACTTTTGCATACAAAAAACGTTTGAATCGTTCCTATCGCCATAGGCACGAATACTGATGCGTCATTAGAACTTTTTTGGGTGAATCTGTTCCTGTGGGCCTAGATTCGCATCCTGGTGCGTCTTTGGAACTTTTTCGGGTGAATCGCTTCCTGTGGGCCTAGATACGGATCCTGGTGCGTCATTGGAACTTTTTACGGTGAATCGCTTCCTGTGGGCCTAGATACGGATCCTGGTGCGTCATTGGAACTTTTTTCGGTGAATCTGTTCCTGTGGGCCTAGATACGCATCCTGGTGCGTCATTGGAATATATTTTGACCATTGATCACCTGGATAGGTATCTGGCCCAACAGAACAGATTAACCTAAAAAAAGTTCCAATGGCGGACCTGGATGCGTATCTAGGCCCACAGGAAGAGATTCACCCAAAAAAGTTCCAATGACGCACCAGGATCCGTATCTAGGCCCACAGGAAGCGATTCACCCGAAAAAGTTCCAATGACGCACCTGGATGCGTATCTAGGCCCACAGGAAGCGATTCATCCAAAAAAGTTCCAATGACGCACCAGGATCCGTATTTAGGCCCACAGGAAGCGATTCACCCTAAAAAGTTCCAATGACGCACCAGGATCCGTATCTAGGCCCACAGGAACAGATTCACCCAAAAAAGTTCCAATGACGCACCAGGATGCGTATCTAGGCCCACAGGAACAGATTCACCGAAAAAAGTTCCAATGACGCACCAGGATCCGTATCTAGGCCCACAGGAAGCGATTCACCCGAAAAAGTTCCAATGACGCACCTGGATGCATATCTAGGCCCACAGGAAGCGATTCACCCAAAAAAAGTTCCAACGACACACCTAGATGTGAATCCATACCCATTGGAACTTTTAAACGGAACGAATCAATCGTTCTTCATCGGAACGTTCTTTGTCGGAACGATTCAAACGTTTTTTGTATGCAAAAGTTCCGAGCGGAACTATTGAGCCGGAACTTTTGAGCAAAAGTTCCGATTGAAACGTTTGCGCTCGGAACTTTTACTTTTCGTTCGTTCCGTTCCCAACCCCTGGTTTAAGCTCAAGCTCAAGTAAAAATACTTAAAAATAATTAATAAAAGTATAAAGCAAGTATAAAATATACTTGCGTTTTTATTTAATAATAAATGCTAAAACAAGAATTTTGGACTTCGAGGAGAAATTGTCACTGACAGTTTCATCAATAAAAGGCAAGTACAAAAGGACTCCTGGAGCCCACAACAGATTGGATAAAAGTTCGTGGCACACCCTATATAACCATAACTTTTAAAATGCTTAAATTAAAAGTAGAAGTCACTTTTAAAAGTAGAAGTTATACAAATCGAACAAGATTATATTCATCATTTTAATCGCCATGTAAAATGTGGGTGTGATTGAACAAAGGGGCGTGGCATCTCTCACATAATCAAAACTTTAAAAATACCATAACTTCTGACCTCCTAAGTTATAATAATCGAAACAAAGGATTATATAAATAAAATTCTAATCGTCACGTAGAAGAGCTATTTTTCCATAATAAAACATGGAATTACTATGGGTGGTGGTCGTATATATTGTCCAATATTTTACATTTTTCTATATTTATTTATATTAAAATCAGTATTAAATATATTTATTTTCGTTGTTATTCTCATTAAATACCTAACTAATGATAAATGTAACAGTGCCTTACTATGGGAGGTGGGCGTGTATCTTTCGTCCATTTTTATAATATTAATATATAATGTAAAAAAAACCTCCAAATATTGATTTTGGTTACTACATTTCTTTAAATGTCCGAGAAATAATCGTTTAAATTTCAGGTTAATATGGGAGGTGGGCGTGAACATCGACCGATTTTCCAATTTTTATATCATAATTTTCTTTTATTAAAAAAGGCAATGTGCAAAATTTCAAAATTAAACGATCATTATTTCTATTTTTGTCAATTTAGTTGTATTAAGTATTAAATATTAAACAAGATTATTGTACCTAATACTTAGTATATAATTTTATAATATGTAATTTTATAATATAATTTTATAATACTATTTTATAATTCTATCATTTTTCGATACCTTTTATTTGCAAAAAAGATTGAAATGTGCTTTAAACTCCCCACAGCCACGTGAATAAACAACTTCATAAATATTAGGGTATGAATGCACCCGAATCACGATTTTAAGCGCTCACAATCGGCGACTGGGTTAATGGCAAAATCGAGCAAAAATAGATCTCATCGTTGATGCTGAAAGGGTATCCATCTAAAGTAAGTTGTTTTGGATTCAATAATTTCATAATACATATAAAAAATCTTGCTGTAGGCTGAGCAATAAGAAAAATGTTAAAGAAAATAAACCTTGTCACGTAACAAAATGGCGCCCAACGGAATATAAAATTACAATTTAAGAAATATGAATCGAACTATGCTATGATTGCATGAGATACAGCGATCAGTTCTGTTCAATGAACAACAGTGACAACAACATATTAAACAATAATAACAAAGTTTAGAATAGTTGAATGCAGTTTTTTTAGAGATCGAATGTGGACTCATATGAGTTGCTTAAAGTGACATCTCGTCTGTGTAGCTTAGCAGCACAATGATTGTGTCGCCTAAAGAACAAATGTGCTGGCTTGTATTTAAATTAATCAATAGAACTGCATCTTATCGAGGTGCTGTGCAGCTACCGTAAAAAATAGTGTAACTCTTTACTAGATTTATTTGGTCAAGGATTTTCAGTTCAGAATATTCAATTTGGAATATCTGTTGTTGTAAATCATTGGCTCGAGAAAAATATAAGTTTTACTGGACCTCATCTTTGACAACATAAGAAACTTTACCCTGTTAATGATTGTAATTATACGTTTTTGAATAATAAAATTTTTTTTTGGTAATCATTTTAATCCTCAATTACACTATGAGTCATAATTCACAAGTAACGACGATACGACAACAAACTAGTAGAATAAGTACACAGAGACCGTTTGAGAACTCATCAGGAGACAGTACGGTGTTTCTGGGTTTTCTGAGTTCTGAATCATCAAGTTTTGCTAATTTTGATTTCGAAGGAGGTGGTCAGGAAAATTGTATTAACAATCTAACTCAACAAGAACGATTAGAAATGACTAATGAAAATGCAAGAGCTTCTGGCTCTCAGCAACCAGCTAACCTAGCTTTAGAGGATAGGCTAATGACTAGAATAACAGAAACATTGGCAGCACGCATTCTCCCTGTTACGGATTTTATGCAGGATATGCCACCTTTTTAAAGAAATTCTAAGGGAGGTTGGAATAGCAATAGAAATCGTAGAGAAAATGATATGGTTTCTGGTCAACGTGTTAGTTAAGCGTCATCATTACCATCAGTCGAAGAACAACCTCTAGAAGAAGCTCTTACGACTTAATTGCTTCTTAATTGCAATACTGAAAAGAAACGTACACCAAAAAATGACAGTGTTTTTACATAACTCTACATGTAGGAATTTGTCAGATTTTTTAATAGGTCGCAGGGCAGAAAAGGAAATAGATCGCGTGGATGGTAACCTTGCAAAGAACAATTTTAAATCCAAAGTTAAGGAAGTACATTTTTTGGAGAAATTTTTTTCAGAAAATGAAGGGGATCATGAAGATGAAGCTTTTTCACATACTCTGCCAGATTCAATAAAACTAGAGCCGGTCGATCACTCTAAACTAACTTGTTTCGACAGTAAGAAGTTAAGACATATAGCATTTAATTGTACAGAAAAATCAGGTCGTATATTTTGCTTTCGCTGTGGAGAATAAAATGTTGTAATTATGAATTGTCCCAAATGCGCACAAAAAAATGGTACTCGTAGACATTTTACCCGGAAAATCAAACTGCTATGACAAAACTACCAGACAGAACAATTATACCAGTTGCAACATTCTTGAAATCAGGAAAGATAAGAGTCTTCCTGGACAGCAGGGAACTAAATAAAGTCACTTTAAAGGACGCATATCCAATTTCGATAATAGAGGGGCTTCTAATGCGACTATCGAATACAATATTTGTATCGGCTATTGACCCGAAGGATGCCTTTTGGCAAATTCCATTGTCGAATAATAGTAGGGAGAAAACAGCGTTTACGGTGGCTGGTAGACCACTCTATCAGTACACTGTTATGCTTTGTAACGCTCCGCAGACAATGATGCGGTTGATGGATCTCGTGCTACCCGCTGACTTAAAGGAAATAGTATTTGTCTATTTGGATGATTTGGTTGTATTTTCTAGTTCGTTTCATGAACACATGCAACTTCTGGAAAAGGTAGCCAGGTGCATTCAGACAACTGGATTTACTATCAACATTGAAAAAATCTAGGTTTTGCATGAAACAGATTAACTATTTGGGTTTTTTAATAGGTGAAGGACTGCAAATGAAAAGGTTGAGGCAAAAAAGAATTTTCGAATCACACGTTCACAACGGGAGATACGCCAATTCCTGGGCATGGCCAATTATAATCGTAAGTTTGTAAAGAATTTCTCGATACTGACAGCGCCTATATCTGAGTTATTAAAGAAGGGACAAAAATTTGAGTTCTGAGAAGCTTGTAATGCAATGGAAAAACTTAAGACGGCCGATTGCACCGCCCCTTTATTATTCCATCTGGATTATTCCAAACCCTTTTAAGTCCATTGCTACGCCTCTCGTGTAGGAATCGAAGCAGTTCTGTGTCAAGTAGATATAGAGGGAATGGAAAGGCCGATTTTTTATTACTCGCAAAAGCTTAACAAAGCCCAATAGAATTACTAGGTTACTGAGCTAGAGTCTTTCGCTGCGATCAGTGCCGTAAAAAAATTTAGACCTTATATTAAATGGCACCCCTTTAAAATTGTAACCGAACACTCGAGATTAAAATGGTTGAGGAGCAAACGAGATCTTTCAGGTCGCTTAGTACGATGGAGTTTAGCTCTGGCCGGCTATGATTTTGAAATAGAACACAGAAAAGGATCACTTCATGTAGTTCCTGACACTCTATCAAGATAATTTTCGGACACAGTTGCCTCCTTAGATATGTGCATTGTAGAGGTTGATTAAGATTCAAAAGAATTCGAAAACTCGTGTTATCAGGAACTGGTGGAGAAATTTAAGGCAAACGAAGAGTGCTTTCTGGAAGCTGTGGTTGCTAAGCAGCTTTACTGAAGAGATTATCAATGCGACCCACAATCGTCCACAAGCGTCCCATGGCGTGGTGGCCAAAACACCTGGGCGCATCCAAGAAAAATATTATTGGTCAAACATGGCAGTCCAGTACCGCGAGTATATTGGTAGGTGCGTAACATGTAAAGCTACAAAGGAGCCAAACTTCATAACCCGATCATTTATGGGTAGCCAATTTTTGATAGAGAAACCGTTTCAGAAGTTGTACGTAGATTTATTGAGACCCTACCCTCGTTCAAAATTATAAAATACTACAATATTAGTTTGTCTGGATCACTTCAGCAAATTTGTGTTTATTGAGCCTCTTCGTAAAGCAGATTCTTCGAGTATTATTAAATTCATTGAAAATATTATATTTTTCGTGTTTGGGGTACATAAACTCATTCATAGTGATAACGGTCGTCAGTTCATTAGTAAAGAATCTGCAGCCATGACAAAAGCACCCAAAAAACATTTATACGGAGTCTACGACACTGACGGAATCACAATACAGTCGTTGACGGCATGTTTACGGAGTATTGAGCAAGTATCCGTCGTAGCATATATGATTACGGTCCGTTAACGTACCTTCAAATCGGACGACTCCGTTAGAATTCCGTTTTGCTCCGTATTTCTAAATTACTCCGTATGATTGCCGTTTGTTGTAGTCGTTTACGGTACCGTTGAAATGGAGTACTCCGAATTGTTTCCGTAAAAACTCCGTTAGAACGGTGTCGTTTTTCTTCCGTTGGTACTTGATTCCTTAATTTGCTATTCATTTTAAAAAAATATTCAATCAGAATAACAGCTACTGCCAGATAGTGTAACAGACGTGCATGTGGAATAGAAAGAATGTAAGTGGAAATACACATACAATTTAAGAAACATTTTATGGTAACTAAATTATTTTAAATAAGTAACTAACTATGGGGACTATGGGGGCGATTATCACAAGGCAACGTGTCTGAGTGCTTCAACATGGCGAAGCCAGCGCAATCCTTGTCGGTGTCGTCTCAAGTCAACTCACTGGTCACCAGAATTGACAAATTGTCAAATGGTGACACCTCCACTTCGGTGGAAGTCCTCCTCGTGGAAGTCCCTGGAAACGGCGCTCTACACCACCCGGTGTAGAAGTCGGCTAAAGTGAGTGGCGAGCATCTCCCTCAGAGTGAGGGTTCGTGCGTTGGATTTGGGTCCCACCACGGAAAAAACCTATGCGCCCAATGAAAACAAAAAAGAAGCCTCGGATAACGACCGATTACAACGATGACGACCCACGCAAACGTTTTAAGGACCATGATTTACGGATATGCACCTGGAATGCCCGGAGCCTTTATAGGGAAGGTGCCTCTATCCAGCTGGCAGATGTCCTCGAAAAATATAAGGCTGACATCACCGCTATCCAGGAGATGCGATGGACGGGACAGGGCTGTTCGAAACAAGCGTCCTGTGATATCTACTACAGCTGCCATGCGGAGAGACACGAATTTGTATGTGGATTTGTGGTCGGCAAGAGACTCCGCCACCTTCTCTCTAGGTTCACGCCCGTGGACGAAAGGCTGGCAACAATCCGCATCAAGGCTAAAGATTTCCATATCAGCCTAATTTGTGCACACACTCCGACGAACGAGATATTGACGAGACAAAAGAGCGCTTCTACGAGCGCCAAGACAACGCATACGAGCGCTGCCCCCCCCCCCCCCACGATATCAAAATCGTGCTAGGCGATTTTAACGCCAAGGTGGGCAGAGAAGCCATCTATTGTCCCACAATCGGAAAACTTAGCCTCCATGCCAACACTTCCGATAACGGAACGAGGCTAATCGACTTCGCCGCAGCACGAAACATGGTAGTTAGTAGCACTAGATTCGAACATTTCGATATCCACAAGGCCACATGGTTGTTGCCCGATCAAAAAACTCGAAATCAAATTGATCACGTTGTGATTGACGGAAGGCACGCTTCAAGCGTGATGGACGTACGCACTATCCGAGATGCCAATATGGACTCGGATCATTACCTTGTAGCAGCCAAGGTCCGCACACGCTTAAGCGCTGCGAAGAACGTACGGAACCAAACGCAGAGAAAGCTAGACGTCGGAAAGCTGCAATCACAACAGACAACGCAAGCCTTTTCCACTCGACTCTCATACCTGCTTAGACAAAGCACTCCTCCTCTCGATGATATAAGCGCGCAATGGAATCATATCTCCTGCTCTATGCGTACGGCTGCCGAAGAGGTGCTTGGATTCCAACGCCCCCTGAGGAATCAGTGGTATGACCAAGAGTGTCGCGCGGCCACTGCAGAGAAAGACGCTGCGTACAAATCCACCCTGCAGTCAGTAGCTACGCGAGCTGCGAAGGAGCGATACAAAGAGAAGAGGAGGGAAGAGAGACGTCTTTTCAGGCGTAAAAAAAGCAAGGCAGAAAGACGTGAGTGTGAGGAGATTGAGATGCATGGGGACAGGAATGAGGCTCGAAAATTCTTCGAGAAAATAAGACGCCTAGCCGGAGGTTCGAAATCCGGACCCTCTTCCTGTAAAGATGAGAACGGAAATCTAGTGACAGATATCCAGAGCACACTGAAAATATGGAGGGATCACTTCTCTAAACTGCTGACCGGTGATGATGACCTCAATTCCACCAATAGAGAAGCAAACCCGGCAACCCCAGTACTTGATGACGACGTTGAGATTCCGCCACCCGACCATGACGAGGTCAGAACAGCCATTGCTCGGCTGAAAGACAACAAAGCCGCAGGTGCTGATGGCCTATCTGCTGAATTGTTTAAGACCGGAAGCGAAGAGCTAATAGAGAGCATGCACGAGCTCGTAAGCAGAATATGGTCGGATGAAAGCATGCCAAGTGACTGGAACCTCAGTGTACTCTGCCCAATCCTTAAGAAAGGGGATCCCACTATCTGCGCCAACTACCGTGGGATCAGCCTACTCAATATCGCATACAAGGTTCTATCGAGCGTATTATGTGAAAGACTGAAGCCCATCGTCAACAGACTGATTGGACCTTATCAGTGCGGCTTCAGACCTGGAAAGTCCACCATAGACCAGATTTTCACATTGCGCCTAATCCAGGAAAAGACCCTAGAAAAACAGATCGACACCTACCACCTATTAGTCGACTGTAAAGCCGCCTTCGACACTCCGATAAGGGAACGATTATACGCCGCAATGTCTGAGTTCGGTATACCTGCGAAACTTATAAGGCTTTGCAGGATGACCCTGAGCAACACACGTTGCTTAGTGAGAATAGGAAAATACCTCTCCGAGCCATTTCATACCGAACGAGGTTTCAGACAGGGTGACTCCCTATCGTGCGACTTTTTTAACTTATTGATGGAGAAAATAGTTCGAGCTGGCGAACTCCGTCAAAGCGGCACTATCCTCAACAAAAGTGTCATGCTGCTCGCATATGCCGACGATATTGATATCATTGGCAGGAGCACACGAGCAGTCAGCGCAGCATTCTCCAGATTGGAGAAAGAGTCGCGTCGAATGGGTCTAGCGGTGAACGAGGACAAGACGAAGTTCCTTGTGTCAACAAGCAAAAAAGAGTCCGTGCGTCTTGGACAAAAAGCTG
Source organism: Dryomyza anilis (assembly GCA_951804985.1). Taxonomy (NCBI): domain Eukaryota; kingdom Metazoa; phylum Arthropoda; class Insecta; order Diptera; family Dryomyzidae; genus Dryomyza; species Dryomyza anilis. The sequence continues at coordinate 68,058,351 of OX638131.1, forward strand.
ATTTTGACACCCACAAGTTCGACATTGTGAAGGACTTCGTCTATCTGGGATCCAGCGTAAACAGCAACAACGACGTCAGCCTGGAGATCAAACGGAGAATAACTCTTGCCAACAGGTGCTACTTTGGGCTCAGTAGGCAATTGAGAAGCAGAGCCCTCTCTCGCCGGACAAAAATAACGCTCTACAAGTCACTCATCATGCCCGTCCTACTTTATGGTGCAGAAACATGGACGCTGGCCACCACCGATGAGAGAGTACTGGGAGCGTTCGAGAGAAAGATTCTCCGTAAAATCTTTGGCCATATCTGCTTTGCTAACGAGTATCGAATCAGGATGAACCACGAGCTGTATGAGTTATTCGACGATATTGACATAGTCAAGCGCATCAAGATCCAGCGGCTTCGCTGGCTAGGTCATGTCGAACGAATGGATGAAAACACTCCAGCCAAGAAGGTGCTTGAATCGAAACTCGAAGGTGGACAGCGTAGAAGAGGGCGTCGAAATCTGCGTTGGAAAGACCAAGTTGAGGACAACCTGGCAACGCTTGGTATTTCTAACTGGCGTCAGCGCGCGCAAAGCCGATCCGACTGGCGCGGCTTCATCTCAGCGGCCAAAACCGACCCACGGTTGTAAGGGCCATTTAAGTAAGTAAGTAACTAACTATATCCAATGGAATACATTTCGGGCAAACCATCGTGGGACATAAAAATCCTTAGCAACATATTGAACGCATACTACACGAGAGGCGACGACGCGTCATATTACGAAGAGCTGTTGCTCAGAAACTACAAGTTCTCTTTCAATGGCTTGCACTTTTTCGGAATGATTCGACAGTGGTTTTATGGTGTTCAACTTTCCAATTGCTATGGCTAGTCGTTGTCGCCTTGCGCTAAAAACGCGTATTTGATTTCAAATTTCAAATTATTAACAACAAATGTAAGTAAATGTCATTAATAAGTAAATGATTTACTATATTTACTATTTGTGACGTAGTTGCCAACTTTAAGATAATTTTCTCATTTGTGGTATTTTTAATCGTTGCGGGAAAGAGGTAATTTTGTAATATAATTTGTTGTATAAATTAATTTGTTTAACAATTATTTCCACACAATTGAAAAAAAAATTGCTTATTCGAATTAAATTTTGGTGTGAGGCATTCATTTAAATATTAGTTTTTTACTAAGCATTTTTAATTACTATATTATTCTTTATATGGGTTTTAAACTCTATTGATGTTAAAATCCATTCTTGCGATTTAATTATTTTTGTTAAAATTAATATATATTTTTTTATTTACAGATATTGATATCAAGCAATAGATAGATGTTAGTATGATGAATCAACGAATAAATGTTTAATTACAGTAATTAATTAATTCTGAAATATTGTAATATTTTAATGCTTAATTTTATCATCATTGTTTTAATTGATTTTATGATTTTTATTTTGATGTAAAATAATAATAATATGAAAAAGGTAATTTTGTACGGTATGAAAAATGTGCTTTTATTCTATACATTCCGTTTTTCATACAGACCTACGGTACGTTAACGGACCGTGGAAACGCAATCTCAACGGACTCAGTCCGTAGTTTGTCCAGAATGACGGTCCGTTAACGGACCATCGAAACATAATATCAACGGTTTCACTCCGTATTTCATCCAGTATGACGGTCCGTAAACGTAGTCTCAACGGACTCACTCCGTTTGTCATCCAGTATGACGGTCCGTTAACGTACCGTCGAAACGTACTTTCAACTGATTCGAAATCCGTTTCGATGTTCCTCATTGTCCGTTGACTGCACCGTTTTCGTATCCAGAAAACGGAACGTTTACGAAATCGTATTCCTTATTGCTGTTCCGCATACGGCACCGTTAGCGGAGAGTTTTGTTTCTTGGGCATATACTGTTAAGCACATTTTCACTGGATTATATTCTCCTCAAAGCAACGCGTCAGAACGCGTGAATCGGTCTATCCTTTCTGCAATACGGTCGTATATTAAACCGGATAAAACCACATGGGATGAGCGACATTCCGCGACCGGAATGTCCCCGTATTATGCTCTTTTTGAGAGGAATATGGTACTGCAGCATGGTTTGGCATATCCGTTGATTCGGAAGCTTCAGGTGATAAACGATGGGGAGATATATTTCGTCATATAACATTCTTGTACTAGGTCAAAATATTCAGAGTGGATATCGGAAAACGTGACGCACACATGCGAAACTTCTTTTCCTGACAGTACATCCGTAGACTCCGCGATAGATATGATCACTAAGAAAATGAACAAAGCCTTCTTAAAGTTTTGCCCAATCTCTCGCCGACACAAAACTGCCAAAAACTCTTGGTGAACGAGTAAAGTCAAAAATAAGAGAACAGATGTTAGAAAACTACATAACAAGGCCAGAAAAAGTAAGATTGAAGTTGACTGGACCAAGTATAGGCCAGAACTAAATAACAATACGAAATCCATAAGTAACTGTAAATTTAACTCATGGAAAACGTTCTGTGATGAAATTGAAAATACTAATGATGCTAGACTACATAGAGTTCTATCCAAGAACCATGTAATACCCAGCTACTTCAGACGACCAGACAATAGCTGGATCGAATCAAGTCAGAAATCTCTTGCACTTTTAATGGAAGTTCACTTCCCAGGCTGCAGAAACCCTGACGACACGATCTCTACATACATCGCGGAGCCGATTCACAATAGAATCTTGGTACCGAGGTTAACAGATAGAATGATAACATGGGCGGATCAAAACCAAACGGATCAAAACAAAATGTTATAGGTGTTAAAAGTTACATTATGCTGCTAGAGTTTACCATAAAAAATGTGATGTCCTATGTTTGTGCATTGCAGATAAAGTTAAAAACACTTCAAATCCATATTTTTATTTTTTTACCATCTACATACATTTTTTTTTGAATCGTAATAGACTCAAAAAATTAGAGATTGTATCTATTAATGTTCTCCTAAAATTTCATCAATTTTGAATAAAATCTTATACTCGCACATCGTCCTTGAAGTTGAAAAAGTACAAAAAAATCTACATTTTCTTTGGTTAAACTTTTCTAAAATTCAAAATGTTTTTAAACTTCATCTACAATGCGCGAACACAGAACATTATTTTTTTTTACTCAAATTTTGTGTGGTAATCTCTGGCAGCGCAATGTAACTTTTAAGCCCTATTACAACTTTGGGAAAAAATTCAATCGTTCAGGTCCTAAAAATCCGCAAGATCGAACGATATAATACCAACTATGTTGATAAATGCTCTTCCTGCAATTATTACATGGCTAAAGGAAATCTTCAAAAGTTGTCTTCATTCATAGCGGGAAAGACAACACATTCTACAGCAAAGGACTACAGGCCAATAAACCTCTCATCGTTTATGTTGAAAACGCTGGAGAGAATTCTTGACCAAAATATCAGACTAAAACTAAATGATAACAACCTATGCTATTAACACGCCTACCTTAAGGGTAAATCCGATGAAACTGCACTGCAAGAGGTAGTTACGACAATTGAAAAATAACCTACACTACAAAGACTTCACACTAACATCATTTTTGGATATCAAAGGAGCGTTTAACAACGTAAAACTGAATCCATTAAAACAGCATTAGAGAAAGTTCAGGTAGAAACAAAAACAACACAATGCATCTATAAAATGCTAAACAACAAACAAATTAATTCACTGTTGGGTATTAGTAAAGCACGGAAAACAATAACTAGGCGTATAGCGCAAGGAAATTTCTGAAATCCTAGCAATACTAAGAAGTAAAGGAATAAAAGCAGTAGCATATGCAGACGATGTAGTAATTATGGTAAGCGGAACATATCTTCCTACTATTAGTAGCATTATGGAAACTGCACCGAAGGAAATGTCAACGTGGACAGGACAAAACGGCCGAGGAGTAAACGCCTCCAAGACTGAACTCGTACTCATCACAAATAAAAGGAAAATTGGAAATTTTGTGCTTCCAAAACTTTATGGCTGCACACTCACTCTATCTAGTGAAGCGAAGTTTCTCGACACTATACTAGACAGTAAGCTTCGATGGAAACGCAACACAGAAGAAAGAGCGAAAAAAGCACTATGCGCTTACTATTCATGCAAGATAACTGTCGGTAAACGATGGGGCATGAGACCAAGTATAATCCACTGGATGTACACAGAGATCGTAAGAACCATATTAAAGTACGGTTCTACTGTATGGTGGGAAGCGATAAAGAACATGGATGCATCGGAGATTACAATCTTTGTGGATAGTCAAGCTGCCATTTTAGCACTAGACAATGAGCTCATAAAATCGAACACAATACTCAACTGTATACCCCATGCGATAACCATATGCTGGGTTCCCGGACGTAGCAATATACAAGGGAACGAAAAAGCCGATGAGCTAGTGCGACAGTGTTCTGCACGTAGAATAGAGGATGCATGTCCTTTGATTAGGATTCCATTAGGTGTCCTAAGAAGACATATTGACTTTAAAACGACGGAGAAAACAAACACAAAGTAGTCATCAAGAGACGACTGCGTTATCTAACGTCGTCTCTGGCCACCAACCAATGAAAAAAGAACCAAAAGCCTGATAAATAACAACAAAGAAGCTACCGGCATCCACATTCTGACAGGACATTGTGCAATCCGCACAATGGCGCACAGGCTGGACATCCCCGCACCCGACAACTGTAGGACTCGCAAAGAAATTGAGGAAGTAGAATCAATTGAACATCTACTATGCGACTGTCCAAATCTTCAAACGCGCTGACTCCAGTACATGGGGAACAGGTTCTTTTGAGAACTGGAAGAAATAGTAGAAGTTACAATTGAAAATCTGCTAGGGTTCGTAAGAAGATCAAGTTGGTTTCGAAGAAACTGACCAACAATGGTCAACATACTACAGCTACCACACAGATAAAAAGTGAACACAATGGACCACTAGGCTCCCGTGAGTGTTTGCTGATATAACTTCAGCAGCACCCTCTTACTAACCTAACCTTCTAGTACTTGAACACTTTGTTTGTTGTAATGGCTTTACAAATTTAGTAAGAAAATGACGCCATTATCTTATTCAAAACAAATAGAGCAAATCCTGTACAAAAAAGTATTGCATTTATTGTAAACAGTTGAGGGAAACAATTTGGTAACATGTGTAATTTTTCGGACTAAAAAATTCTCAAAATTTACATAATCAAATCAAAAGCGTGACCTTTGAAATCAAGAAAACAAGAGAATGAAATGAGCAAGAGCGAAGAATTTCATTTCATAAAATTATATATATTCAATTCTAAACTCCATTAATTCAAAAATGGCGTATGTGAGGTGGATATATCTTCAGATATTTAATGATCATAAAAATTAACATATTTTTTTAGCTGATTATGATATAAAAAAGTAAGAAGTAAAATTGTTATCTGAGAATTTGTTTGGTGCATACGCCATTGAATCGGTTTTGAGAAAAACAAAATAGAAGATTTTCTTAAACATATTTTTTGAATTTTTCGTAAAATGTTAAATTTTCTTTTAAAACCTTGTAAATGCACATATATGTGCTCATTATATTTTTTTTAGTAGTATCATTAAAAAAAATATAAACATCGAAAAACAACGAAAAACATCGAGGTTTTATTTGCGACTTTTTTGTCATCGATGTTTATTTTTTAAACATCGAAAAAAATAAACATCGATGTTTTTTCTGGCGATGTTGCAACCCTAGCCTGGTCAAGAGATTTTTCAAAAAACTAAGTGACTTTACAAAGGCTTATAATGCCAAGCTGGCACCGAAATATTTGAAAGCAAGGGTACATTTAAAGGTAGGAAATAACTTGTACAGGTTAGAAAATATGCATGGAAAAGATCATGCGAAAGATTTAAGACAATGAATAGATATACGCTAAATATACGGCTAGATCAGAGCATTGCGTGAGTCGAGCCACACGAGTGTCAAGAGGCCATAATCATTTCCATCTCAGGTTAGGTTTGTGGTTTGTTATGGTATCAAGTAGAATTTAAATAGAGAAACTTTCATGTTACCCTGGAAAAGTGGTGTGTGAAAGACAGTGTGTCATCTCTGTAAATAAAATAAAAGTAAAACGGTGCAGTCGTAAACCACTATCTGATTTCGAGTGCTCTTTCGTTAGTCAGCGCGTGTAAAATAATAAAAAAAGGAGCGCTGACAAAATACTTGTTATTGTCTACATTGAAGAATCACACTCGTCATGTTCTCAGTACCGGCTTGCAAGGGAACGTTTGACTCAACTCGCAACGTACCTAAAAAGTTCCATCGGAATTGCGAATGTACCTGCAGTCTAATAGATTGATTGGGATCTGGTCGGATTTTTTTTGTATACCACTGGTTGCGGCCGCTGAATGACGGGGATTCCGTCTGAAGCTAAGACTTGTGTTCCTACAGAATTCAGCGTCAATTTGGATGAATTAAATATTAAACAAGAAAATTGTACTTAATACTTAATATATAATTTTATAATATGTAATTTTGTAATACTATTTTATAATTCTATTATTTTTATAACCTTCGATACCTTTTATTTGCAAAAACGATTAAAATATGCTTCAACAACAACATAAATATTAGGGCATATGCACCCGAATCACGATTTTGAACGCTCACAATCGGCTAATTAGATAATGGCAGCAACCAACATCGAGCAAAAATAGATCTCATCGTTGATACTGAAATGGTATCCATCTAAAGTAAGTTATTTTGGATTCAATAATTTCGGAGAAAAGCTATGCATTTATCGTTGTTGAAGAGTGGAATATAAAAATATGGATTTGTTAGTGACTCGATTTAAAGGAATTACCCACTAGCCGGGAATCATAAATATGAATTATCGTTAAATAGGAAACCTTGTCATGTAACAACCCAATACTCTATGAACGATGTACGGTCCACGATACTTGGAAGCGAACTTTTTATTCATCCCAACCACCGTGTCCACATTTGTTATCACAACAAATTCCCCAACGCTATAGTTTATAGTGGGAGAGCTGTGTTTCAAAAAGTAATTAGCGTATTATTTTTGAGCACGCTCGATTGATTCAGCAACATAGGAGTATTCCTTTCTTGCAAGTATTCGCTTAATTCGTCAATTTGTTTGCTCGTTGTTCGACACCGAACAGAAGCATGCTCGACATTGAATTGTTGATTGCTTACTCGACTTTCAGCAATTTGTTCGATCAATCAGCGTAGTGATGGGATTACTGAGTTTCCTAACATATTCTTAGTTACTCTATTTACCAATTATACTTGTCCGTTTGCTTGTGTGGACGTAGTAGCAACTTTTGAGTGCACAACATTTCGTTTTATTAAGGAGTCTTCAAATATAAGAAACGTGGAGCAGCTGCCTCGGTCTGAGATAATTCGTCGCGGTCGGCAGTAATAAGTAAAATACTTTTCAAGCGCTGCAATAACTTCCCGAGTACTCGTAGAATTTACTGGATAAAGTTTTACGTATTTGGTAAAAGCGTCTATAACAACAAGAATGCTTCTGCTTGGCAGCGATCCGAAGTGGTCAACATGTAGCGTGTCAAAGGGCAGTGGTGTCTTCGGAATATTATATATATTTCCTTCGTTGACATGGATAGAAACAATTGTGATATTTTATCGTGATATATGTCGACGGCGTGGTGACCTATTTTTTTACATGGATCAGGCTAATCACGTTCTCTTCCATTTCCTGCGGCACATATAAAAGTTTACGTCCATTTGGCAGTGGCTCACCGTCCCACCGATTTGGCAGTGGCTCAGTGCGTCGGCGTCTCATCGAGGATCCACCACGATGCTGAATTAATATAGGTTTAATTTTCAAGCTCAAGAGCCCATCTAGCAATTCTGGGATTAACTTGTTTTCGGGCAAGTGTCAAAGTCAAGAAGTTGCAATTGGGGATTATTTTAAATTGAATGCCTTTCAGATAAACGAGTCACTGACGCGTCGAAGCGCATAAATTATAACCAGCCCTTCGAGCTCAAAGATATGATATTTGGATTCAGGCGCGGTAGTCGTTTTTGAAAAGAATGAAATCGGATGAAATTTACCGTCAGTCTATTTTTGCAACAAAACAGCACCAAATCCAATTGCGCTTGCGTCACAACCTCAGTCTCTTTTGTCGGATTATAAATTGCAAAAATAAGCCTATCCATTAGTCGCGCTTTTAATTCATTGAATGTATTAACATATCGTTCGTCAAAATAATAGTCAGTTTTCTTTTTCAACAAATCCTGGAAAGGTTTTGCAATCCTAGAAAAATATGGAACGAACCATCGGAAATGGGAAAAAAGTCCATGCATGAGTGCAGATCTTTTTGATTAGTCGGTATTGGATACTTCTTAATTGCAGAAATATGCGAATTACATGGCGATATACCGTGTCGTTTTACAGAATATCCAATATATTCAATTTCTTTGTATCCAAACTTACACTTCAATAAATTTAACTTAAAAATTTTGATTTTCAATTCTAGTCAAAACAGTTTTTAGTAGTAACTTATGGTCGGATGTTGCAAGTGAAATGCCGTATATATAAATTATAATTTTATGTGGGTGTATCAAGTCTCTAAAAATGTTATTTATAAAGCGTTGGAACACAGAAGGCTCTTTTTTAAGTTCGAAAGACATTTTTAAATAATCATATTGTCCGTTTGGGGTTACGAAAGACGTGCACGGAATTGATTCATTCGCGACGCGAACTTGATGGAACCCACATTTTAGTTTCATTTTTTCAGCCTACTGATTTGGGGAGAAGTTCACTTTACCGGCCGAAGCGAAAAAAAATTGTCATATCTCGAAAACTAAATTTTCATTTTGAATAAGTTCTGAACGAGGGAAGAGAAAGTAAGAATTTATTAATTGTATTTATAAATGAAAATAATTGTACTAATATTCATTCAGAGAATAAACATCAACAACATTTTGGATCAGTTGATTCGAAGCCTTTCATTCAAAAATCAATATTTTTATTCTTTTTGCCATTGATATCGTCGAAAAAATCTGAACTACGAGCCCCGCAAATTAGGATCAGCAAAAGACTCCGTGGAATTCTAGCCGAAGACATCAGGAAGATCTCCGGAAAATAGCCACTCAGTCACGGAATTCTAGCCGATGACCAAAACAAATTTCCGAGCACCAGTCACGCCAACGCCCTTCCGTCATGCCCAACCTACAAACTGAATTATCATCAGCCAAATGTCGTCCAGTCGAACGTCCAGTTTAATGCCCCACTAACTGCACCACCGCCTACCGTACCGTCACGAACCACCATGCCCACGGCGTCTTCCCAGTCAACCATGCCACAATTCCATGAAAGAATATTAATAGAGGTAACTGATCATTTTAACGAAATGCAATGTGCATTTATGCAACAAATTAGTATTATCTAATCGTTAGTGATTGATAATAATCAACAAATGCAAAGTACCGCGGGCGAGTTACGAACGAAATACGGCAAATCGATTCCGAACACACTATTACGCCCATCTTAATGACACAAAATTTAGCATCCTCATCAGCAGTGCCATCCCCTATGTCGACGCCTACCTTCGTTCCTACAAATTTACACGCTACTGCAGCTTGTCAGTAGTGCCATCGCCTGCACATATACAGATAAACACATTTGTCCCTACAATTTCACATGCTACAGCAGCTTCCAATTCTGACGCATTACCTTTAGTACAGAACCAGCGATCTATATCGCCAGCAGTACCTTTAGTACAGAACCAGCAGTCTTTAGCATAGCGCCACACAAAAATATACCCTTTATCAAAATTTTCAGGAGTGCCTGAAGAGTGGCAAACGTTCCTCGAATCCATTAACTGTTCCACAGAAGACTTCGAATACTCTAACCTGCATAACATAATACGTTTAAGAGAGTCACTCGAAGGAAAAGCCAAAGATTGCGTGGAATCACTTCTGTGCAGCTCCCGAAACGTGGACATCATCATTTCCACTCTGAGTGAAACATTTGGCAGACCCGAACAACTGATAAATTCACAAATATATAAGGTCTTTCCGGTAGACACTGAAGCTGATCTAACTTGTCTCATCGGTTTTGTTAATAATGTTACAAATATGACATCCTTGGAATCGGTCCAAGGCGATCATCATCTAGTTATTTCAATGCTTCTTAGCGAACTCGTCGCTAAATTGCCCATTTCTAAAGAACTCCAGTGGGCTGAAAAATGCATAATCTTAGTCCGAGCTCCAACTATTTTCGATTTTAGTAAATGGTTGTGTAGTATAAGAAAGCTAGCTAACACGGTAACAGATTCCCTACCATGTACTTAGGAAACAGCAACTATAAATCAACCAAAAATATTTAAGCCAGATTAGGTTGGATGGTATATGGTCCATTTGAAGACGATTTTCGACCATAGCAACGGATATCATGCCATCTAAGAAAAGTGACAAGTGAATGCGAAGTCAATAAAAACATGGAGTCAATGATGAGAAGCTACTTTGACATCGAAACTTTCGGGGTCAAATTGACCAAGAATCCCCTACTCTCAAACGATGATGAGTTAGCACTGTCGATTCTACAGTCTACAACCAGACGCTGTGGGGAGAGATAGGAAGCTGGCCTACTGAGGAAAAAAGATTTTATTGAGGCACGTGACCCAGAACTTTCCGAAGAATACTGTGCTAAAATAGAAGAATACGTCGAAAAAGGCTATGCCAGATGCTTGTCTAAAGAAGAAGCTGAGCAAAGAACACCAAAAACATTTTAATTGCCACATTTTGGGGTAAAAAAACCCAAATAAAAGAAGATGCGAATAGTGTTCGATGCTGCAGCTGAAGTTAAAAATATATCCATGAATAAAGCTCTGCTACATGGTCCAGACATCAATCAGCCACTCATTACGATCCTTCTTAAATTTCGTCAAGCCCCGTTTGCAGTGTGTGGGGACATATAAGAAATATTTCACCAGGTATGCATAGTAAAAGAAGATCAAGATGCCCAACTGTTCTTATGGAGAAAAGGGGATTCAACGATGCCTGTCGAAACATATGTCATGGAACGAATGATATTTGGAGCCACATGCTCTCCAACCATTGCACAGTTCGTCAAAAATACAAACCCTAGAGATTTTGCCAAACCACTGAGCTACCGCGGCTATCAAACTCTAAAAAGATTAATATAGAATTAATAATCCTGCAGAGAGCGACACAGTGAATGTGGAAGAAGATGAAAAAATTGATAGGATACTTGGTATGCACTGGAAGTCTAGCACGGACGATTTTGTTTTCGTACTGAAATTGTCTGGCCAGGCGAAGATGACTGGCCAGACAAATCAAGCATAATTACGGGAGAAGACAAGAGTGTTTTGAACCAAACCCTGGCTTTCCTTGACCCAGCAAATCAAACGTGTGTTTCCGGAAGTGAATCAGTACTCGAATTATTCCAGATTAAGGCGAACTATGGCTTGGATAATTCGGTATGTTAAAACACTGAAACAACGAATAAGTCGCCAAGATTTTCATACTGGGGAACTTACTGCTGATGAAGAAGCATATGCAGACACGTACATTTTCGATTTGTACAACAGGATTCCTTTCAGTCCAAATTAACAGCATGAACAAGGAAGGAAACAATGCTGAAAAGCAGTATACTGAAAACTCTGAATCCGTTTTTGGACACGAATATTGTTATGCGTGTTGGAGGCAGAATGGATATGACATCAATTATTCCAATGTATTCAAGGCGTCCTATAATTTTGCAAATTAAACACACAATTTCCCGTCTGCTCGTCGAATAGTACCATAAAACCTACGAAATATAAACACTTCAACTGTAATTAACAAAATCCGACAGAACTTCTGGATACCATCAAAACGTTCACTGGTACGCAAAAGTGGAATTTAGCTGCAACGCTTGCAAAATTCAAAAGTTGAAGCATCTGCAGCCATAAATGGGATGTTTACCTGTTGAGAGATTGATGCCATTTGTTCGACCCTTTACATATTGGTCTTGATTTCTTTGGCCCTTTTAACATTACATGAAAAGCGTTGTGTAGCACTATTTACATGTCTGACATGTCGAAATCGCGACTAACTTATCGAGTGATGCGTGCATAATGTGCATCCAAAATTTTATGAATAGAAGGGGTGTTCCGTTACAAATAAGAAGTGAAGAACATTTTGGATCAGTTTATTCGAAGCCTTTCATTCAAAAATCAACAGTACCCATATGTACTTGTATGTGGGTGCACCAGTTTTTGATTTTTCAAGATCACCACGGGTCCGAGCGGCGCTTTTTTTTTTAATGTTAGTTTTTTTGGCGAAAATAAAGCGCATACCAATTCATTTTTTTTATTTCACTTCGGCCGGTAATGTGAACTTTAGCCCTGATTGGTATCTTACAGACTAATTTGAATTAAAAAATTAAATACAATTAAACAGTATAAACAAATTTAATTTAAACCAAGGATTGAAACCGTAACCGAAACCTATATCCGTTTAAAACCGTTTCATTTTTAAAACCGAAACCGTTATAAGAAAATCAGAAATAAACCGATATCAAAAACCGAAATAAACGGTTTCGGTTTTATACCGGTTAAAAACGGTTTTTAAAAAAGTATAAAAAGAAACATAACAACATATTTTATTTTATATAGAAGATCATAAGTACAGGGCATGTTTAAATGTCATTTAATAAAATTTGGAGTTCCCAAAATAAAAAAGTTTTGTTGTACAAAAATTAACATGTTGTGTTTTGAGAAACAATATTACCAAAACAACTATCTTTGGTCTAAAATTGTTTTTATATTAAGGATAACAGAATTATAATAAGATAATAAAAAAAACAATGGTAATGCAATAAAAAATTAGAAAAAAAAGTAAAATTATAGAAATCTCAGAAAATACGAAATATAAAGTGCAAGTTCGACAAGTTCGAACATTTGAAGTATACCTCAAAGTTTCTTTGGCTTTTATGGATGGAAATTGTACAAAATTCTTCTTCTTATTTTCATGAAGTTTAAGACAATTATCGATATATTCTTGCTGCTCTTGTTTAACGTTCGCTTCTCGGCTCACTTCTGCAATTCAGATCATATCTCAGGTGAAGTCAAAATGTTGCTTTTCATTGTCTTGTGGCCACGATTGAAATTGTTTCTTGGCGAAATCAATTAAATAATTCATATAACACAATATTTTCACTAAAATAAAAACAAACATTGTTTTAATTACGTTTCCCACTTTACCCCAATATCACAAATTGAACATAACTTAGCACCATATAAACAATGTTAAATTATTTGAAAAATATGGAAAAAAAGAAATTTTATACAAAAACCGAAACTTGGAACCGGTATACCGAAACCGTTTCGTTTTAAAAACTTAAAACCGAAACCGTAACCGAAACGCGGAAAAAACCGAAATCGAAATCGAAACCATTACTCGTTTAGGTTTCAATCCTTGATTTAAACCTATATTCATTAAGATTTAAATTTACAAGAGGAGAAACTATTACATAATCTAATACATGTAGAAATAGGTTAATTGAGATCAAATAAACTAAAATATTCTATAAGGACTGCGTCGAATAAAATTGTCCGTTACATATCTTCCCATAATGTGCTATTGCAAGATTCAAATTAAAAAAAATTTGATCATAGTAGCTCTGAATTAAATGGCAGAAAATAATTTATGTCAGTTATAGTCAATACAAAATTTATTTAACGCGAAAATGCAAACGAAGTGGAAGTGCGAGAAAATATAATTAAAATTTTTCAAAAACAACCTAGTTGGTCTTTTAAAAAAAATCAAAACGGCCTTAGAGTGGATCCAACAAAATGCAGTGATTTTGGTGCCTAGAGAAGCCAATCCACCAAACTGTCCAGAACTCAGATTGAGAGATATTGGGCTTTAGTAAAAAGGGAGATGAAGGCAACAAAAAAAATGGCCAAAGACCTTCAAGACTTTTAAAGAAAGTGGTCTTCAGCAGCTGTGAGGGTGTCGGACACTACCATTACAACATTAATGGAAGGGGTTCCGGAAAAATTAAAACTTTTTATTAAAAAATATTAATTTCTGGTTTTTTATATTTTTTTTAAAATCTAAAAATAATTTGCCAAATAAATTATTTTATTCTATAAAAATTCGATTACTAGATTTCTAGATTTTTTCATTTTTATAGCGGACAATTTTATTCGACGCAGTCCTTACTAGGGATGCCCAACTCGCCAGCCCCCGGCTGACTGCACGGGCAACCGAGTGCTAGGCGAGGGGTATCTACGGGCAGAAGTGAGCGAGGATTGCAACGCAGAAATGAGCGGAGATTTTAGTATTGCATGTTTAGAAATTCCGGAAAATTTAAATGTCTATTTAAGAGTTTAATTATTTTAGATTGGTTGATTTTTTTTTCTTAACATTTATATAATTTTCGCATGCAAAAAAAATTCAATTATTTGTTATTATTTTGTAAAATGTTTTAGGATATAAAATGTGTGTCTAAAGTGATTAAAATCTCAAACTTTACAAAATTCTAAATTAATTATTTATTTCACATTTCTGCCCTATTTTACTTAAGAAATGATGCAACACTGAAGGAAAGAGTGTTGTGAGAGTGCAGTGTAACAAAGTAAAACAAAACCTGACAAAAATATAATACGAGGTTTTGGAAAAAAAATGTACATTGAATTATCCAAAAATACTGTATTTTGTGAAAATTTATTATTTTTGATAATACCAATATTTTTCCGTTCATAAAAAAAGACAAGTGGATAAAAAATGCTATTGCAAATGTGTCAAGCAAATTATTAATTGAGGTTTTTTAATTAACAATATTTAATCTACTGTACATTAATCGTTCTTATATAAAATATACAATAATGAATAATAATATAAATATTTTGTGCTTGTACTAAATTCGCATTTATTTCAATGCACAAAATGAGCTTTGGCACACAAAATGAGGCTTTGCTATGCAGAAGTTGTGCAGAAGACCGCTGATGAGGAAGCTTGGCAGCTTCCGAAACAGCTGTACGGTCAGCCAACAACTTTTTGTCAATTGTTGTTTGTTTCACTCCCCAGTACATAGCACTTTGTATCTGGCAAGACCTTGGCCCGCAAAAACAATATTTTTCAAATATTTAAATCATACTTAAAATACTATGTTCCACTGTGTGCAGTCTACTTCAATTCTACGCATGCAACTCCAGTACGAAATATAAATTGTTGACCAATTCTTAAATTGACTTTATTTGTATACATTTAATTAAACAACTCATGATTTAAATGTACCTAATTAAAAACAACATAAACATTATATTTTTAACGGTACTAGAAGTATTTTTTAACTGTACGCTTTAATTGTGAATGTAAACATCTCAAATTTTACTACTGAGTATTTGCAATACCTCTCACTCTACTAATTATTTTTTAAAAAATCAAGGAAAACTACAAACATAAGTCGGCGCACTCCCCAGGAAAATAAATAAATTAACATTATATATAAATATTTTGTAATAATTTTATTTCAGATTCTGATAAAAAAATTGTCAAAAATTCTATTTCACAATTTCTACTGGGTTGTTTACTACAAATGACTGTGAGTTTACACTGAATAAAATCTATTTTTACGATAAATTGTTGAGATTTATTTAATCATATCATTCATTATTATTCAAATATATATATATTTTTTAAATGAGAGCATATTAAGCAAATGCTGTCATTTTGCTCTCATGCTCTTATGGTTTATTAATTTTATAATACTGCCTTTCTAGACAAAACCAACTATCTCTATTGTACATTCCTCGAAGTACATGTATTTTCGTTTTCTGGATAAAATTAACAAACAAAAATTTATTTTTCCACTCTACTTCGTACATTTTAATTTTTTAGTACATTTTTTGGGAAACGGAGGCAGCGTGATCGACTGAGAGTTTTTCACACGAACTTATATTCCTTCTGATCGCTCAAACTCTAACAATCCTTTCATCCTTTCCGCTTCACCGCTGTTCCCCTCACCAAGCACCTTGCGGGCTGACGTCGCGCGAATTGGGCATCCCTATTCTATGCAGTCTTCAATCTATGGCAACAGATAATTATCCCATACGGTATTTTTATTAAGACCACGATAATCGACGAACATGCGTTTCTGTCCATTCTTTTTTTTTAACTAATACCAATGCCGAAGCGTAAGGAGAATTACTTTTGATGTAAATCGTCAATAATCGTCTGCACTGTTGCACGTTCGGTATAGGATAGATGACACGGCGCACAATGGAAATGAACATCTGTTGTCAAATGAATTTTCATTTCAAAATCGTATGGTACATTATTCAGTTTGGCAGACCAAATTAAACCCAACCCACGTTTACTTATCCGTCAAGCGAATCAACATCAATCGCAAAAATGTTCATTATATCATAAGACTCATCACGTATTATTTTGACATTTGTCTCAATTGACTCAGTATTGCAAGTGGCAATTAATGCTTCCGCTTTAATATTTACATTTGGAGTTGTATACCGTATGAGAA